>WNWK01047992.1:0-5000 GCA_009830355.1 Cherax destructor
AGAACATAAGGAAACATATACCCAAAAACAGTTAATAATAAAATGGATCCTCAACCACGTAAAACGAGTATAGATTATTCCCACCACGTGATAAGTTGCTTTTTTGGGAAAAAAGGAAAATTTAGGGTTTTTTTGCTTATAAAATTATGTAATAAAGGCGAAAAGGGAAATTTTTAAGAATAATATCATGCAAATTATTGATGAATGAGAGTCACCTAGCAACAGTTTTAGTTTTGCCGAACGATATTGGAAGGAACGTGATGTTACAACATTGTCATAGCTTTTCAATTAATAGCTACATAGGGGGGAGTTAGATTATACAGTGATCCCCGGTTTTCGCCATCGTTCCAGAATCCCGCTCATGCCATTACCGAACAAATTTTTTTTTTCCCTTTAATTTTAAATAATGTCGGTGTTATCATTTCGACCCAAAAATACTGCAACAGCACTTGAAAATACCTTACATAAATGTTCGAGTTTGATATGCACGAAAACCGAGGGACAACTGTACATGAAAGATGCGTCAACCAGACTCTCGTATTCTCCACACGGATGAACCGTGCTTGTAAAAATAACACTATGTACCAAAAATTTTGTTCCAGCGTTATTTTCCAACTTTTTTTTATTGCTTTCAAACTGTTTGAAAGGGATGAATTTTTACAAAATATGTCTAAATTTTCCCAATGTTTTTTGCTAGTTTTAAAGTAAAAAAAAAACATATAATAAAATCAATAAAATATACAAAAAAAAATTAGCAAAATTTATTTTAAACTTTCTGAAACATATTTACAAAGTTAAAAATGAGCAGTTTTTCTAGATTTGCAGCATCCAACAAATCACTTTCCCCTTTGCCAAATGTAGTTTTCCCATTATGTTTCCATTATAAGATCCCTGATATCTGTGTTCAAAGTCCATTATATCATGGTGGCAGTGCTCCCCCTTGCTCCTCTGAGTATGTCTTTTTCTCCTTTAAATTGTCAAAAAAGATCAAGGGGGGGAACTTAATCCCTACAGCCCATCTGACCAAGCTTTTACCAAGGTACAGCAACAAAAAATCTCCCAGGCTTCCGTTTCCTTTCTGTGAGCTTCTTTGGAAATTCTGAGCACTCCAGGATTTTTTCCCAAACCGGTCCAGTGAACTGACCACATATGTAGCAGAATGCATCAGGAGAAGGGTTCAAACCCCTTGATGCCATTTCACTTCTTCTGATGTGTCTTCTCAGGGAGCCAGAGCTGGGAAATGGGAAAGTTGGATTGTGAGACCCTGTTTATATTTGCCAAGCAAAACCTCAGAACATAATAGTTTTTCATCAGTCTTTCTTGAAAGTGTTTCAAAGTGTCCTGGGCCACAAAAAGCAAAGTTCTGGATCAAACTTGCTTTTTTTTAAAATTTTTTTTTAGTTATAAAAAATTGGGAAATGATGCTTATTTCCAGGGAAAACCACAAAAGTGAAATTTTGTTACACAGTGTTATAGTCATACTCATTCTGACGAATATAATTTTTAAAAAACTCTTGATCGTACTTTCCTATGGTGAAACTGAAGCACGACATAAACTCATTGCTTATTGTTACCTAATATTTGAGCGGGGAAGGGGAATGAGTGCCCAAACACTTTGTTTTAAATGTCAATGAAGAATGGGGGGGGAAAGAGCAGAAGATATTATATCGAAAAAGAATTTAATGATAAGGCGAGATTTGATTGCAAACCACTTTTGAATTATGCGGGGTACCCTTCCCAGATGGGAACATCCAAGCATCGCAACTATGATCACAGGATACAATTCAATAATTAGCATTGGAGCATATTGTGTTCGTTGCAATTCGCAAAATAAAGGTAAGAGAGATAAGCTATTAATGTTTAGTCATAATATGTCCTATGATTTAGAGCTAATTTTAAAAAACTTGTCAGTGGATAAATATGAAACTGAGGTTCATACGGCAAGAATTTAAGAGTGGACATTGTTTTGTGTTAGGGGTTCAGGATTCCTGAGTTTAAATGGAACAAAAAACCCCAAAATAGGAGAAGAGGAGCTTACAACGATGTTTCGGTCCGACTTGGACCATTTCCTTTCCTTTGGGGTTTTTTCTTCTGCCTTGGGTATTTGGTCCAAATTTTTATTTTCCCCCCCGTGTGTCCGTAGCTCTCTTGCAGTGCTCCTCTTTTTTATATTTGACTCCTCTACTACTACTACCTTTACCTCTCTTCCTCCTCCCACCCTTTGGTCCGTCCCTGCCCGCTGGCCTATATATACTGTATTTTGTAAAAAGGTCCAAGTTGGACCTAAACGTCGTGGTGAGCCCTCCCAAGTGGGGAAGGAATTTTTCCCCGTCACGGTATTGTCTTTTTTGTTATTTATTTGTTAAATGGTCTCTTTCCAGATCAACATTCAAGATGATCCTAAGGAAGTGATTCCCCTTTTTATAAAAGGCAAAAAAGTTGTTATGTGTTGATTATATTGAAGTTTTTAAAACTCGAGGAAAAAAAGTTCCGAGTACATAAATTTTTAACCCCTTGAGATATTTTTTAAAATTAGCCAGGAAGATTATGACATGCTTTAAAGTGACTCACGAAATCGTACGACACGATTGCAAACAAAAACCCATTTGGGGGGAAAAAACCAAGACTTGGGACATTACTTGATGTTGTATCTCAAGACAGAGGGAATTTTAAAGTGATGTCTTCATGGAGTGGTAAACACTCAGACTTTTATTTTCTAGCTGCTAGTAATTACATAAGTTTCCCCTCTTTAGTTGGGATGCATTCTTGTTAAAAACTAAAGAAATTAGACATCTTATATTCCCGTGAATTATATGATCTGATTAAAAGGAATCCTCAAAGGGGATTCACATATGCAGTTAGTCAGTATAATAAAAGCAGATACTCCCATAATTAACCCCAATTTGATGTTGATGGGTACACATATTTTATATCTAGACTTTAATTCTCTCTATGCCAGTGCTATGGTTAAAGCCCTTTCTGAGAGGAATAAGAAATTAACGAATGAAAAGAATGCTTTCCTTGTTTTGGGGTTAACTAATGTGTCATGCGAGGTGAAAAGGGATATCGGATTGAATGTGATACCAAACCCGTGAACCCCGAGGTAGCTACCGCACACACGAACTTCCCCTGATATTGTCACACATGAATATATCAAAGAGTTGTTATCTCCTTATTGCGAATCTGTTTTGAAAATGAAGGTAGAAAGATTCCCAAATCTAATACGAAATTAGTGGCTAGCCATCTTCACAGAAACATTATCTAGTGAGTTTGAAATTGCTTCAACTTTTAATGGAACTCGGGTTGGAGATAGAAAAGGTACGTGCAGTATGAATACAATCAGGCGAAATTTTTACAACAATTTATTAAAAATAACATCGAGTCTAAAGCCTTTAATTTGACCAATAATTTCATTTTACGGTAAATATTTGCTTAATATCACAAAGTATGGTGAGTCTTCTAGATATATTAAGGATGAGAAAGCATTTGCTAGAGCTGCCAAAGACCCTTTTGAAAAATATTATGCAGCCGAATCTAGATAGTGATTTGCACATTTACCAACCCGAAATTAACTGTTAGTCAACCATTTTATCTCGGATTTCAAATTTGGAGATTGCTAAAAGATAAAAAGAAATTGTATCATTTTGGGTATAAAATGTTAAAACAATATTATGGAGATGATGTAAGATTATTGTACAATGATACTGATTTCTATATATTCAGTCTGAAATGTGAGAATTTGTGTACTGAGTTGAAAACAGAACCATTGCTATGATGTATGAAATTCTTAATTTTCTCGCTCGATCATCCATTATATGACAATAGTCGGAAAGGAGAGTTAGGATTATTGAAATCTGAAATGAGTGATTATAATATTAGCAGTTGGTAGCACTGAAAGCAAAAAATATATTAGTGAAGATACCTGGAAGAACCGTCAGCAGAGCCAAGGGTATCCCATCTCATTTAATGCCATTGTTAACTCACACACGGTATAAAAATATTTTGAGAAAAGTTGATAGGGAACTATTCAACTGCAAGACTATTAGCAATAACTAAGGAGAAATATGTACAGTAAAGATTAAAAAAAGAGGGTTGTCGGCCTTTGATGATAAGGTATCATGTGGATACTGAACATTCCCTGGCTTATGGTCACCTGATGTTCAGGCATGTAAACGTAGCAGACTGAGCTAGGGTAATATTCAACTTGTTAATAAAAACAATGTGTAATGTGTCCTACCATGTATGTAATTGTATGTAATTCCTATGTGATTGAAATAATGTCATGTATTCATGAAGAAAGTAATTGAAAGTGTTTTGTAACGTCACTATGTGTTTGAAAATGCTTGTATTATAATATTACTTGTGTGTAATGTTTTGAACCAGGGATACCTATGTTTGAAGCACTGTATATATTATGTAAAATAAAATGATTGATAAAAATTTGTTTCTTTAACTTATTAATAAAAGCCTAAATATTAATAATGTGCTCAGACCGTAAAAAATACCTCATACGGCTATTATCAGCTATATGGTTATATATACAAAGAAATAAATAAGACCGTAGAGTGGTTACTACTTACAATAGAAGTGTGAACAATAAAAGTAGGACATAAAACTATAGAGAAGGAGATAAGTATTTGAGGGTATTGAAATTCAACCAAAAATTCCTTTATATACAAAGTGAATAATAAATATATTTCAGTGCACTCAAAATGTTCATAAAAATAAAGGGGAAAAATAATATATGTTAGGGAAATACTGATCCGAGGAGATGGAGAAGGAATATTGAAAGTGGATGGGAGAAGTGAGGGGAGATGGGGAGGGTGATCTTGATCTGAGGAGATGAAACAGGGATATTAGGGAGATGGAAGTGGATGGTGGGAGGGTGTAGGGAGACTAGAGGGAGGTCTTGATCCGAGGAATTGGATCAGGTATATTGGGGAGATGGAAGTGGGGGAGGAGTGGAAGAGATGGAGAGGGAGGTTTGATCTGGAGGAGAT
>WNWK01047992.1:7500-13718 GCA_009830355.1 Cherax destructor
GTTCTAAACTAGTGCTGCATACTCTAGTAGGGTGAATACTAGGTCCAGTCTCGCTGGTTCTTCCTCTCCTCTCTCTCTGGTAGTGTCCCTTACGTGTTGGTACATGAGATTTCCCAGTACCACCTCCATCATCTTAGCCCTTCACGTTTCTTGGCCCTCATGTGGCTCTAAGTTCTAACAATCGATTTCTTTATGGTTGAAGTCACCCATGATCAGTAGCTTCGCCCTGCTCGCATGGGCCCTTCTGGCCAATTCGGCCAGTGTGTCAACCATCGCTCTATTACTCTCATCATACTCTTGCCTAGGCCTCCTGCTGTTCTGTGGTGGGTTATACATCACTGCAATTATCACATTTGTACCTTTGGACTGAAGCGTTCCTATTATACAATATCCTCCTTCTCCTTTGGTCCCCTAGGCCTTCACGTTCCCCTCTGAGACACCATTGTTAGCTGTAGTTGTGTGTGTTTAGGGAATTGTAGGGTTTAAGGGGAGAGGGACAGGGAGAGTGATGGAAGGGTGGATGAAAGAGGGAAAGGGGGCTAGAGGTAAAGGGGGTGGAAGGGAGGACGAAAGAAAGAGGGGAATAGGGGAGGGAGGGAGGGAAAGAAAAGGAGAGGGAGAGGGGAGAAAGAGATGAATAGAGGATTGGGGTAGGGAGGGGTGGGGTGAAGATGGGAGGGAGGGAGAAGGAGAGTGATAGAGGAGTGAGGTAGAGGTGGGAGGGTGGAAAAGATGGGGAGGGGGCTAGAGGAAAGAGGGGGTGAAAGGGAGGAAGGAAAAGGGGAGGGAGGGAAGGGGAGGAGAGAAAAGGAGAGGGAGAGGAAGAGGGTAGAGGGAAAAAGGAGAGAGGAGGGGTATGAAGGGAGAGAGAGAGAGAGGAGGAGAGGGAGAGAGAGAGAGAGGAGAGGGAGAGAGGAGAGGAGAGGAGTAGAGAGAGAGAGAGAGGAGAGAGAGAGGAGAGAGAGGGGAGAGAGAGAGAGAGAGAGGAGAGAGAGAGAGAGAGAGAGAGAGAGAGGAAGGGTTAGGGGGAGAGAGAAAGTGTGGGGAATGTGTGGGTGGGTGGGGGTAGTTGCGAGAGGGAGAGGGAGGGAGGGGGCAAGGGAGAGTGATGGAGGGGTGGAGAGTGGGAAGGGGGCTAGAGGGAAGGAGGTGGAAGGGAGGAAGGACAGTATAGAAGAACATAGAGGGAAGAGAGAGAAGAGGGTGTAGTCTGTGTGTACTCACCTAGTTGTACTCACCTAGTTGTGGTTGCAGGGGTCGAGTCAAAGCTCCTGGCCACGCCTCTTCACTGGCCGCTACTGGGTCACTCTCCCTGCGCCATGAGCTTCATCATACCTCTGCTTAAAGCTATGTATAGAGCCTGCCTCCACTACATCGCTTCCTAAATTATTCCACTTCCCGACAACTCTGTAACTGAAGAAATACTTCCTAACATCTCTGTGATTCATCTGAGTCTTCAACTTCCATCTGTGTCCCCTTGTTGTTGTGTCGTGTGTGTGTGTGTGTGTGTGTGTGTGTGTGTGTGTGTGTGTGCATGTGTATGTGTGTGTGTGCGTGTGTGTGTGTGTAGTGTGTGTGTTGTATGTGTACTCACCTATTTGTACTCACCTATTTGTGGTTGCAGGGGTCGAGTCATAGCTCCTGGCCCCGCCTCTTCACTGATTGCTACTAGGTCCTCTCTCTCCCTGCTCCATGAGCTTTATCAAACCTAGTCTTAAAACTATGTATGGTTCCTGCCTCCACTATGTCGCTTTCCAAGCTATTCCACTTCCTGACAACTCTATGACTGAAGAAATACTTCCTAACATCCCTTTGACTCATAGGAGTCTTCAACTTCCAATTGTGACCCCTTGTTTCTGTGTCCCCTCTCTGGAACATCTTGTCTCTGTCCACCTTATCTATTCCTCGCAGTATTTTATATGTCGTTATCATGTCTCCCTAACCCTCCTGTCCTCTAGTGTCGTCAGGCCGATTTCCCTTAACCTTTCTTCGTAGGACAATCCCCTTAGCTCTGGGACTAGTCTTGTTGCAAACCTTTGCACTTTCTCTAATTTCTTGACGTGCTTGACCAGGTGTGGGTTCCAAACTGGTGCTGCATACTCCAGTATGGGCCTGACGTATATGGTATACAGAGTCTTGAATGATTCCTTGGTGAGGTATTGGAACGCTATTCTTAGGTTTGCCAGCCGCCCGTATGCTGCAGCAGTTATCTGATTGATGTGTGCCTCAGGAGATGTGCTCGGTATTATACTCACCCCAAGATCTTTTTTTTTGAGTGAGGTTTGCAGTCTTTGGCCACCTAGACTATACTCTGTCTGCGGTCTTCTTTGCCCTTCCCGATATTCATGACTTTACATTTGGCAGGGTTAAATTCAAGGAGCCAGTTACTGGACCAGGCTTGCAGCCTGTCCAGGTCTCTTTGTATTCCTGCCTGATCCTCGACTGATTTGATTCTTCTCATTAACTTCACATCATCTGCAAACAGGGACACTTCTGAGTCTATCCCTTCCGTTATGTCATTCACATATACCAAAAACAGTACAGGTCCTAGGACTGACCCTTGTGGAACTCCACTCGTCACAGGTGCCCACTCTGACATCTCGTCACGTACCATGACTCGTTGTTGCCTCCCTGTCAGATATTCTCTGATCCATTGCAGTGCTTTTCCTGTTACGTGTGCCTGATCCTCTAGCTTTTGCATTAATCTCTTGTGAGGAACTGTGTCGAACGCCTTCTTGCAGTCCAAAAATGCAGTCTATCCACCCCTCTCTCTCGTGTCTTACTTCTGTTACCTTGTCATAAAACTGCAGTAGGTTTGTGACACAGGATTTTCCTTCCCTGAAACCATGCTGGTTGTCGTTTATAAGCTTGTGTCTTTCTAGGTGCTCCACCATTCTCCTCCTGCTGATCTTCTCCATGACTTTGCATACTATACACGTAAGTGACACAGGTCTGTAGTTTAATGCCTCGTGTCTGTCTCCTTTCTTAAAAATTGGGACTACATTTGCCATCTTCCACGCCTCAGGTAGTTGCCCAGTTTCAATGGATGTGTTGAAGATTTGTGTTAGTGGCACACACAACATCTCTGCTCCCTCTCTAAGGACCCACGGAGAAATGTTGTCCGGTCCCACCGCTTTTGAGGTATCGAGTTCACATAGCAGCTTCTTCACCTCCTCCTCGGTTGTGTGTATTTCATCCAGCACTTGTTGGTATACCTCCCTATTCTGAATTCCTGGAGTCCTTCCTTTCTCCTGTGTAAATACTTCTTTAAATCTCATGTTGAGCTCCTCACATACCTCTTGGTCGTTTATTGTGAACTCCCCACCTTCCTTTCTCAGCCTGATTACCTGGTCCTTGACTGTTGTTTTCCTCCTGATGTGGCTATACAGCAGCTTCGGGTCAGACTTGACTTTTGATGCTATATCATTTTCATATTGTCGCTGAGCCTCCCGTCTTACCTGTGCATATTCGTTTCTGGCTCTTCGGCTAATCTCTTTATTTTCCTGGGTCCTTTGTTACCATTTTGTCCTAGGCACATGTCGATTTGACACTAGGCCTGTTGTATGTATGTGTGTGAGTGTGTGTGTGTGTGTGTGTGTAAGGAAACACTTCGAAATGTTTCCGCCCCGTCGGGAATAGAACCCGGGCCCTCCGTGCGTGAAGCGAGAGCTTTACCACTAGGCCATGTATGTGTGTATGTACTCACCTATTTGTGATTGCAGGGGTCGATTCATAGCTCCTGGCCCCGCCTCTTCACTGATTGCTACTAGGTCCTCTCTCTCCCTGCTCCATGAGCTTTATCAAACCTAGTCTTAAAACTATGTATGGTTCCTGCCTCCACTATGTCGCTTTCTAAGCTATTCCACTTCCTGACAACTCTATGACTGAAGAAATACTTCCTAACATCCCTTTGACTCATAGGAGTCTTCAACTTCCAATTGTGACCCCTTGTTTCTGTGTCCCCTCTCTGGAACATCTTGTCTCTGTCCACCTTATCTATTCCTCGCAGTATTTTATATGTCGTTATCATGTCTCCCCTAACCCTCCTGTCCTCTAGTGTCGTCAGGCCGATTTCCCTTAACCTTTCTTCGTAGGACAATCCCTTAGCTCTGGGACTAGTCTTGTTGCAAACCTTTGCACTTTCTCTAATTTCTTGACGTGCTTGACCAGGTGTGGGTTCCAAACCGGTGCTGCATACTCCAGTATGGGCCTGACGTATATGGTATACAGAGTCTTGAATGATTCCTTAGTGAGGTATTGGAACGCTATTCTTAGGTTTGCCAGCCGCCCGTATGCTGCAGCAGTTATCTGATTGATGTGTGCCTCAGGAGATGTGTGTAGTGTGTGTGTGTGTGTGTGTGTGTGTGTGTGTGTGTGTGTGTATGTGTGTGTGTGTGTACTCACCTAGTTGTGGTTGCAGGAGTCGAGTCATAGCTCCTGGCCCCGCCTCTTCACTGGCCGCTACTGGGTCACTCTCCTTCCGCCATGAGCTTTATCATACCTTTTCTTAAAGCTATGTATGGATCCTGCCTCCACTACATCGCTTCCCAAACTATTCCACTTCCCGACCACTCTGTGACTGAAGAAATACTTCCTAACATCCCTGTGATTCATCTGAGTGTGTGTTAGTTACCATTTTGTCCTAGGCACATGTCAATTAGACACTAGGCCTGTTGTATGTATGTATGTGTGTGTGTGTGTAAGGAAACACTTCGAAATGTTTCTGCCCCACCGGGAATTGAACCCGGCCCCTCCGTGCGTGAAGCGAGAGCTTTACCCACTGGGCCACCGGGGGGTATGTGTGTGTGTGTGTGTGTGTGTGTGTGTGTGTGTGTGTGTGTGTGTGTGTGTGAGTGTGTGTGTGTGTTAGTTACCATTTTGACCTAGGCACATGTCGATTAGACACTATGCCCCGTTGTAGTGTATGTGTGTGTGTGTGTACTCATCTAGTTGTAGTTGCAGGGGTCGAATCACAGCTTCTGGCCCCTGTGTGTGTGTACTCACCTAGTTGTACTCACCTAGTTGTGGTTGCAGGGGTCGAGTCATAGCTCCTGGCCCCTGTGTGTGTGTACTGACCTAGTTGTACTCACCTAGTTGTGGTTGCAGGGGTCGAGTCATAACTCCTGGCCCCGCCTTTTCACTGGTGTGAGTGTGTGTGTGTGTGTATGTGTGTGTGTTTTGGTGTGGGTGTGCGTGTCCGTGTGCAATCACTACTATGTAATTTCTGGGACGGACACAAGTTACTTGTCTGCTTCTCTCATGGCTCCTGGGTTCACTCCAGGCTACGTCAGACCTTTCATATCATTAACATACCTGTCTTATATTTCCTTACAACCTTAAAACTTTAAATATGTTTTAAATTTCCATGGACTAGAGATTAGCTACTCATTTACATCATTTTTTATCTTTTTAAAACTACTAAGCCACGGGAAGTCCTCGTTCACTTAACCACAGTGACCAGTGTGTGTGTGCGTGTACTAGGTCCTCTCTCTCAATGCTTCATGAGCTTTATCATACCTCTTCTTAAAACTATGTATGGTTCCTGCCTCCACTACATCACTTCCCAGACTATTCCACTTCCTAACAACTCTATGAATAAAGAAATACTTCCCAAAATCTCTTTGACTCAACTGAGTCTTCAACTTCCAATTGTGACTCCTTGTTTCTGCGTCCCCTCTCTGGAACATCCTGTCTCCGTCCACCTTATCTATTCCTCTCAGTATTTTGTATGTCGTTATCATGTCTTCCCTAACCCTCCTGTCCCCTAGTGTCGTCAGGAAGATTTACCTTAACCTTTCTTTGTATGACATTTCCCTTAGCTCTGGAACAAGTCTTGTTGCAAACCTTTGCATTTTCTCTAATTTCTTGACGTGCTTTACCAGGTGTGGGTTCCAAACTGGTACTGCATAATCTAGTATGGGCCTGACGTACACGGTGTACAGAGTCTTGAACGATTCCTTACTGAGGTATTGGAACGCTATTTTCAAGTTTGCAAGGCGCCCATATGCTGCATCAGTTATCTGGTTGATGTGTGTTTCAGATGTGCTCGGTATCATACTCATCCCAAGATCGTTTTTCTTGAGTGAGGTTTGCAGTCTTTGGCCACCTAGCCTATACTCTGTCTGCGGTGTTCTTTGCCCTTCTCCGATCTTCATGACTTTACATTTGGCAGTGTTAAATTCGAGGAGCCAGTTGCTGGACCACTCGTCCAGCCTGCC
>WNWK01047993.1:0-5000 GCA_009830355.1 Cherax destructor
GAGTGGATAGGGGGCAATGTGGAAAAATGTTGCAAGTGTATGGAATAGGTAGTAAGTTACTGAATGTTGTAAAGATTTTTTATGGGGATAGTGAGGCTCGGGGTTTGGGTGTATAGGAGAGGGGGAGATTATGCCCCCGGTAAAAGTAGGTCCTAGGGGGGGATGTGTTTTTCACCATGGTTGTTTTATATTTATAGATGAGGTTGTAAAAGAAGTAAATGCTAGGGTTTTGGGGGAGGGGGGTGGGATTAAATTATGGGGAATTAAATACAAAATTTGAGTTGACACAGTTATTTTTTGCCGTTTCTGTGCTTATGGGAGATTCTGAAAAGTTACAAGGTTAGTGGACGATTTTTGGAGGGTGTGAAAAGGTAGAAAGTTGAAAGTGAATATAGATGGAAAAAGGTGATGAGTGTATCAAACGATTTAAATAAAAAAAAAAATGGATATCACTTTTATAGAAAAGTGAATTTTTTCAGATATTTGGGAATTGACTTGCCCAGCGGAGGGGTTTATAAAGGATGAGGTTAACCATAAATTGATAAAGGGAAAAAAGATGAGTGGTGTGTTAAAGGTATCTGTGGAGAAAAAAAGCGTTATCCTTTGGAAAGGAAAAAGGGGAATGTACGAAAGTATAGGGGCCCAACACTATTATATGGGTGAAAAGGCAGGGGTTTGGGAAAATGCTGCGGTGAGGGGGCGGCTGGGGGGGCAGTGGAGATGTCCTGTCTAAGTGCAATGTGTGGTGTAAATATTATGCAGAAAATTCGGGTGTGGAAATTAGAAGGAGGTGTGGAGTTACTAAAATTAGTCAGGGGGCTGAAGGGGGTTTTTGTTGAGGTGGTTTGGTCATTTAGAAAGAATGAATCAATGTGAATGATTTGGGGAGAGCGTATAAATCTGGGGAAAGGGCGGGTGGTGGGTCGCCCGGGGGAAAATTTATAAGTAAGAAAATAAGTTTATTCAGGTATACAAAAAAATACATTTACATACTTTTATCATACATCCCAGCATATGTGTTAGAGAACCAGGAAAACCCCAAAAGTCAAAACCAGAGTGACTTATTTCCATTGGGGCCCCTTTTTCCCTATAATATTTTACATTGTGGGATATATATGTTATTTTTATTTATAAAGGATATATGTATACTAGGAATAAAGGTAAAAAGAGTTATTTACATATACATGTGTGTTAGCTAAAAAAAAAAAAAAAATCATTCTCCCCCCCTTTCTGCCCTTTCCATTCATTAGGTACCTTTTGGTTCTCTTCTTGAACTGGCTCATGCTATGACTGGCTTTGACATGTGCAGGCGGTCTGTTCCATTCCTTTATTGCTGTACAAAAAAAAGGGTTTTTAAAACCCCCTGGCCATTGACTGTGGGAACTACAAAGTTGTGCTCTCTTCCTCAGTACTATGACTGCTTTGGTTCCCAGCCTTGACAAAATTGGCAGCAAGATATTGTTTTTAATTTAAGTTTTTTTACTCTGTCTTCAATATTCACCCCTTCCAATTGTTGTAATACTTTCCTGGCCTACATGCTCTCTTGGCCCCCAGGCCCAGGATAAAATCTTACCTTTTTTGTTCTGGGTGATTTGCAGCTTATTTTTTCATTTTTTTTGTAAAGGCAAGTACCATAAAGGCAAGCGTAGTCAATATGACATTGTAAAAAAGGGCTAGACATAGGGTCCTGCGAGCCTCGGTAGGTGGAACTGTGCTTGTCTGTAGAGGAACTTCAGTCTGGCATTTTTTTCTTTTACACTTTTCCCCCTATCAATTCTCTGACATGCATGGGTAAAAGGGGTTTCCCCAATTTTTACTGAGGAAACTGAAATGATGGATTCCCCCTTACACCGGATATTAAAAAATTTTTTACCCCGCTCAGTTTATATTTCGTGCCAAAAAATATGGCTTCTGTTTTCCCTAGATGTAACGGTAAATTTGTTGTCTACTAACCATTTTAGGATCAAGTTCCAGTGTTAAGCCCTTAAACCATATCTTGTGGGTCTTTTCCTGACACTAACGAGCACTGTCCTCCGCATACAGTAGGGTTTGCATTTACACTGATGGGCATATCATTTACATAACACAGGAATAATAAAGGACCCCAAAAAAATACCTTGGGAACTCCACATCTTTTCGGCAGTGGTTCTGATTCCGTTTTTTTGATTTTGACAATTTGTTTCCTGTTGCTAAAAATAGGACTTAAACCAGTCTGTGGAACCTATCCCCATACTTGAAGTTTCTTAAAAATATTTGTGGTTGACAGTATCGAAAGGGCCTTTTTCAAGTCCAAAAGGTTACCATTCCTATGAGGTTCCCTATAGACATTTCAGTTCTCATGTAATCCATCAGATTAATTAGGGGGGTGTCGGTTGAGTAAGATCTCCTAAAGCCTGATTGGGAACTATGAAGAATGTTGTTGTCACTAAGATATTTAAACTACTTGACAGTACACAGCCCTCTCTAGAATTTTGGATATTACACTGGGGTATACTAACAGGCCTATAGTTGCTGACATCAGACCTACTATTTTCTTGAAGATAGGGTAACTCTGGCCTCCCCCTTTAACCCCCCCTGGCACTGTATTAGTGGTTTATGGACAAATTTATTATGTGAGCAATGGGGATTGCCCGTTCCCGATGCACCATCCTTTAGGAATTTGGGGCGGGGTTTATCTGGGCCGGTGCTCTTAATTTGGGGTTTTAAACCCGCTTAGTTCTTTTTTCACGAAGTCATGAGATACACTTACTAGTTGACAACTGTTTTTGGGGTTACTCCTTTATTGGTATAATTTTGTTTAAATTTATCAGAGTCTGTGTTAAAGGTATTTGATGCAGCTGGTAGCACTTTAGTGTTGATGCGACAGTTGTGTAGTATGAATTAAAACAATTTTCCACTTTAGTTGTTTCTTTGGGATACCTCGTTATCGACATTTAGAACTTTTTGTTAGATCTATCTACGGGTTTTTTTGGTTGGGGGGGAAGGGGGAAAGGATTTTTTGTGGGCGAGGGGTTGGGCTTAAACTGTGTGAGAGTGTTAGATAGGGAAAGAATGGGGCGAATGGTTTTTGGGGCCCCGACGATCCGTTTGGGGTGTGAGCAGGGTAACATTTTGTGAAGGGATTCAGGAAACCAGTTAATTGATTTAGTTGGACTTGAGTCCTGGGAAAAGGGAAGTACAATTCCTGCACTTTAAAGGAGGGGTCTGGGATGTGACAGCTGGGGGGGACTTATTCTCAGCTGTCATCTGGGAAAAGCCTCTGCAAAGACAGTGATTATGTATGAGTGAGGTGAAAGTGTTGAATGATGATGAAAGTATTTTTTTTTTTTTGGGATTTTTTTTTCTTTTTTGGGGCACCCTGCCTCGGGGGGAGACGGCCGACTTGTTTAAATATATATATATATATATATATATATATATATATATATATATATATATATATATATATATATATATCCAAATTTTCCCTCTACTTTTCCTTCAATCTTTCAACGCTCCGTCACCTGGTCTTAATGACCCACCAGTCTGAAGCACGAGAATCACCCTCTCGGTGCCGTCACCTCCCAGATGTCAGATGCTAGTGTCCTTCGTGTCAACAGGATTCACAAGTGTAGGCGAAAATTGGTGTTTGAAACACCTATTGTACAGGTCTTGTACAATAGGTGCAGAAGTGTATTTTTGAATACCATAAATTGAGCCTCATGCGTTTTCGCCATATGCTGAATAAAAACATTAAGTTCTATACGATGAGTGTCAAGCTTTCCCGAACCAAAAAATTGCCTTCCAACACGTATAACACGTACCGAACAGGGAATACGGAATACATAAGAATTAGGAGCAACATAAGGTGCTGGTGGGGGAAAGCAGGGGGGAAAACAAAGAGATTAACTATGAAATTCCTGGCTTTAGAAAAAATTTCCCCCTTAAAAAGGGACGATTTTACTAGTTGGAGCTTGTTAGGCAATCTTTGTGTAGTTTCTCGGCGAGATTCTTCAAGAACGTCAGTGTCGAGAGGAAGTTTAGGATAATTTACATTCCCCTCGCTCAGAGGACTGGACTTAAAGGAAGGTCCCTCTCATTGACAAATTCTTCTCTCGGTCGATGAAAGACAATATAAAATATATATATATATATATATATATATATATATATATATATATATATATATATATATATATATATATATATATATATATATATATATATATATATGTCGTGCCGATTAGGTAAAACTGGTCAATTAGCAAGAACTCATCTAAAATTAAGTCCTTTCTAAAATTTTCTCTTTTACGTTTAAAGATATATTTTTTTTTCATTTATGTTAATGTAAGAATTTATAATTTTGTATCAAGAGAAACTTTGAAAACCTACCTAACTTATTACAACAAGCGCAATTTAATTTAGCCTAACCCAACTAAATATATTTTAGATACGTTAACATTAATTTAATAATAAAGAAACACAATGAAATATATTTTTTTCGTTATGTTCAGAATGATTTTGGCGAAATTATTGCATACACAAATTTTCACTTGTCTTATATGGCAAGATGAGCGTTGCTATTTAAGCCAAAATAGCAAATTTTACCTAATCGGCACATATATATATATATATATATATATATATATATATATATATATATATATATATATATATATATATATATATATTAATGCAAGAACCCTTTGAAAATTAAAGTCCTTTCTAAAAAAAATTCTTGTACGTTTAAATATATTTTTTTTTAATTTATGTTAATGTAAAAATTAATTTTGTATGAAAATTAAATATTTTTTAGATAAGTTTACAGTAATTTAATATTAATAAACAAATACAATGAAATATATTTTTTTCATTAGGTTCAAAATTTTTTTTGCGTAATTATTGTATACAAAAATTTTTCGCTTGCCTTATTCGGCAAAATCGCAAGTTTTACCTATTCGGAACGAATATATATATATATATATATATATATATATATATATATATATATATATATATAT
>WNWK01047993.1:7500-13718 GCA_009830355.1 Cherax destructor
TTGGTAAAAAAAATTGCGCTTTTTTGTAATTTTAAGGGTTTGGGAGGTTTTGGGCCTTTTGGGACAAAAATTTTAAATTATACATTAACATAAATGAAAAAAATATATCCTTAAATTTTAAAAATTTTAAAAATAAAAATTTTTGATATTCTTGTTAATTTACTAGTTTTTTCCCAACGGGGACATATATATATATATATATATATATATATATATATATATATATATATATATATATATATATATATATATATATATATATATATATATATATATATAAAAAAATATATATATATATGTCATTGGGTTAGTTAAAACTGGTCAATTAACAAAAACTCATCTAAAAAAGTCCTTTTTTAAAAATTTTTTCTTATACAAAAAAATATATTTTTTTTATTTATGTTAATGTAAGGGAAATTTTTAAATTTTTTACCAAAAAAACTTTTAAAAACCTAAACCTTTAAAAAAAGCGCAATTTAAAGCCTAACCCAACTAAATATAAAGATACGTTAACATTAATTTTTCAAAAAAATGAAAAATATTTTTTTTTTTTTCAGGGATTTTGGGAAATTATTCACAAAAAATTTTCACTTGCTTTTATGGAAGGGGAAAAAAACCCCTTTTTAAAAAAAAATCGCCCCCTTTCAAATTAAAAAATATATATATATTAAATAATAATTATATATATATATAATATATATATATATATATATATATATATATGTCATGCCGATTAGGGGAAAAAATTTGGGCAATTGCAAAAACTCATCTAAAATTAAAAAAACCCTTTTTAAAAATTTTCTCTTATACGTTTAAAGATATATTTTTTTCATTTATGTTAATGTAAGGGTTTTTAATTTTGTACCAAGAGAAACTTTGAAAACCTACCTAACCTTATTACAACAAGCGCCCGTTTAATTTAGCCCAACCCAAATTAAAATTATTTTAGATACGTTAACATTAATTTAATAATAAAAAAAAACACAATGAAATATATTTTTTTTGTTATGTTCAGAATGATTTTGGGAAATTTTTGCATACACAAATTTTCACTTGTCTTATATGGCAAGGTGAGCTTTTCATTTAAGCCAAAATCCCAAGTTTTTCCTAATCCAAAAGACAAAATATATATATATATATATATATATATATATATATATATATATATATATATATATATATATATATATATATATATATATATATATATATATATATATATATATATATAAAATTATTTTTTATATATATATATATATATATATATATATATATATATATATATATATATATATATATATATAAAATATATGTATATATAAATATATATATATATATGTGTGTATGTGTGTGTGTGTGTGTGTGTGTGTGTGTGTGTGTACTCACATATTTGTGGTTGCAAGGGTCAAGTCTAGCTCCTGGCCCCGCCTCTTCACTGATTGCTACTAGGTCCTCTCTCCCTGCTCCATGAGCTTTATCAAACCTCGTCTTAAAACTATGTATGGTTCCTGCCTCCACTACGTCCACTTCCTGACAACTCTATGACTGAAATACTTCTAACATCCCTTTGACTCATAGGAGTCTTCAATTTCTAACTGTGACCCCTTGTTTCTGTGTCCCCTCTCTGGAACATCTTTTCTTTTTCCACCTTATCTATTCCTCGAGTATTTTATATGTCGTTATCATGTATCCCCTAACCCTCCTGTCCTCTAGTGTCGTCAGGCCGATTTCCTTTAAACCCTTTTTTGTTTGGACAATCCCTTAGCTCTGGGACTAGTCTTGTAGCAAACCTTGCACTTTCTCTAATTTCCCGACGTGCTTGACCAGGCGTGGGTTCCAAACTGGTGCTGCATACTCCAGTATGGACCTGACGTATATGGTGTACAGAGTCTTGAACGATTCCTTTGTGAGGTATTGGAACGCTATTCTTAGGTTTGCCAGCCGCCCGTATGCTGCAGCAGTTATCTGATTGATGTGTGCCTCGGGAGATGTTCGGTATTATACTCACCCCAAGATCTTTTCCTTGAGTGAGGTTTTCAGTCTTTGGCCACCTAGATTATACTCTGTCTGCGGTCTTCTTTGCCCTTCCCCGATCTTCATGACTTTACATTTGGCAGGGTTAAATTCATGGAGCCATTTACTGGACCAGGCTTGTAGCCTGTCTAGGTCTCTTTGTAGACCTGCCTGATCCTCAACTGATTTAATTCATCTCATTAACTTCACATATTTTGCAAACAGGGACACTTCTGAGTCTATCCCTACCGTTATGTCATTAAATATCCCAAAAACAGTACAGATCCTAGGACTGACCCTTTTGGAACCCCACTCGTCAAGTGCCCTGACACCTGTCACGTACCATGACTCGTTGTTGCCTCCTGCATTATTCTCTGATCCATTGCATGCCTTTCCTGTTTCCTGTTGCATTAACCTCTTGTGAGGAACTGTGTCGAACGCCTTCTTGCACTCCAAGAAAATGCAGCCCTATCCACCCCTCTCTCGTGTCTTACTTCTGTTACCTTGTCATAAAACTCCAGTAGGTTTGTGCACAGGTTTTTCCTTTCCTGAAACCGTGCTGGTTGTCGTTTATAAGCTTGTGTCTTTCTAGGTGCTCCACCACTCTCCTCCTGATGTCTTCTCCATGACTTTGCATACTATACATGTCAGTGACACAGGTCTGTAGTTTAATGCCTCTTCTGTCTCCTTTCTTAAAAATTGGGACTACATTTGCCAGGGTTCCACACCTCGGTAGGTGCTCACCTTTCTCCTCGGTTGTGTGTATTTCATCCAGCTCTTGTTGGTATACCTCCCTATTCTGAATTCCTGGAGTCCTTCCTGTCTCCTCTGTAAATAATTCTTTAAATCTCATGTTGAGCTCCTCACATACCTCTTGGTCGTTTCGGAACTCCCACCTTCCTTCCCCCCAGCCTGATTACCTGGTCCTTAAAATTTTTTTTTCCCTTTGATGTGGCTATACAACAGCTTTGGGTCAGACTTGACTTTTGATGATTTTTCCGGAGCCCCCCTTCTTACCTGTGCATATTCGTTTCTGTGTGTGTGTGTGTGTGTGTGTGTGTGTGTGTGTGTGTGTGTGTGTATTTATTATTGTCAACTTTTTTTAATATTTATAAAAATTTTTGTCTTCGATGGAGAATATATGAGAAGGTAAATGACGGCGGTGCCAGTACACAGTTTGTCCCTGTTGATGCCTGTACTCCCCTAATTGTACTCACCTAATTGTGGTTGCGGGGGCCAGCCCTCAGCTCCGGGCCCCCCGCCTCTTCGCTGCCCGCTACTGGGTCTTTTGCTCTCCCTGCTCCATGACTTTATCATACCTTGTTTTAAAAACTATGTAGGGTTTCCCCGCCTCCACTATTCTTTCCCAGACTATTCCATTTTAATTTCTCTATGGCTGAAGAAATGCTTCCTAACATCCAGTTGACCCATTTTGAGTCTTCAGCTTCCAGTTGTGCCCCCTTGTTTCTGTTTTCCCCCCTCTGGAACATCCTGTGACTATCTACCTTGTCTTTCCCCTGCGGTTTTTTTTGTATGGCGTTATCATGTCTCCTCTAACCCTTCTGTCCTCCAGTGTTGTTAGTCTTTTTTCCCCTCAACCTTTCTTCATATGGCTTTTCCCCTGAGCTGTGGAACCCTTGTGGGCAAACCTTTGCACTTTCTCTAATTTTTTGACGTGTTGACCATGTGGGGGTTTCCCAAAGACTGGTGCTGCATACTCTAGTATGGGCCTGACTTACACGGTGTACAGTGTCTTGAACGATTCCTTGTTAAGATAACGGAACGCTAATCTTGGGGTTTGCCAGTCGCCCATATGCTGCCCGGTTATATGGTTATGTGTTTCCGGAGACGTGGGGGTTATCTTCCCCCAAGGTTTTTTTCCTTTTGATGAGGTTTTAGCCTTTGTCCATCTGGCCTGTACTCTGTCAGCGGTCTTCTTTGCCCTTCTCCGATCCTCATGACTTTGCATTTGGGGGGGTTTAAAATTTCCCGAGAAGCCAGTTGTTAGACCAGATGTCAAGGTTGTCCAGGTCTCTTTTAAGTTTGGGGTTTGGGCTTCATCCGATGGGATTTCCCCATTAATTTCACATCATCTGCGAACAGAGACACTTCTTTAGTCTATCCCTCCGACATGTCATTCCCCTATACCAAGAATAACACTGGTCCTAGGACTGACCCCCGCGGTACACCGCAGCTGATGTACACTGTGTGTTGTTTATGTACACTGTGGGGCTGCTTATATACCTTATGCGGCTGATGTAAATTTGTGCTGCTGGTACACAGTGGTATAAGGGTGTGAGGGTAGTAGGATGCTGATTATCAGACATAAAGGAAAAGGGAAAGGGAAAGGGGGGAGACGCAGGGCGAGATATAAATGGAAAGCGGCAGGGGGGTGATAAAGAAAAAAAGCCAAACAGAAAGGCGGATAGTGGGGATAGGTGAAGAGAAGAAGTGAGACGGGAAGGGCGAAGGAGATAAAAAAAAAGGGGGAGGGAAGCAGAAGGAAAAAGATGAAATGCAGGAAAGTGAGAAGTGTAAGGGGCGAAAGGGGGGGACACAGGATATTGGGGGAAACAAAATAGTGAGCGTGGGGGGGGGGGGGGGGGGGGGGGGAGAGAGAGAGAGGGGGAGAGAGAGAGAGAGAGAGAAAAAGAAAAGAGAGAAGAGAGAGAGGGTTGTATCAATATAACATAGAGATAAACAGGCATCACTAAAGAGCGATAAACGGCTAAGAAAAACTATATTTAATGAGAATTTATTGACCTTCATTTTCACTGCATTATCATTACTCGACTTTTTCACTTCAGCGATTGCATCACTGCAAGATCCTCAAAGACCATGAGGATGAAACATCCTCAATGCGGTATCGGTGGATTTTTTAAAAGAAAAACTTGATATAAAGTCTTAAGATATTTTCAGTGATAGTTTTATTAGATACTTATATTGATAGAGTCGGTTTAAGGAAACTTGCGGGATAAAGAAAAGAATTCCCCTGCAAGTTTTAATATATGACTCTATCACTCAATTATCTTAAAAGAATATCACTGCGAGTAATTTAAAAAAAAGCGGAAGTTTCTTATAAGACTTTATCACTGCACGTATCTAAAGACTCTATCACTCCCGTATTTTATATAAGACTATCACTGGGGTTTAACCCTTTTATCACTGCACGTATCCAAGGCTGTATAACTCCCGTATCTCAAGACTTTATACAACACGTATCTTATAAGACTTTTACTGCCGAGTTGTGGAAGCCTGGGGGCTGGAGGTAATTTCTTCTTCGCGGGCAGCCGGTTCTTTTTTTATTCATATTATCCTCAAGGAACGAGGGAGAGAAATTTGTTCGAAGGAAGATGGAGGACCCAGTAAGACGAGGGGAATAATAAAAAAATGGATAATGTGGAACAGAGGATGAATAGTAATAATGCAAGAGTCAGCGTTAAAAAGTGGCACATGATTCAAACGTGAAACAAACTGTGAAATATTGATAATGCAGTTATTAAATCTGATGAAATTAGGGATATATATATATATATATATATATATATATTCTTTTGTTATCCTCATCACCCTTTCTCTTTCCATATTCACTTTCAATTTTCTTCTTTTTCACACCCTACCAAATTCATCCACCAACCTCTGCAACTTCTCTTCAGAATCTCCCAAAAGGAATGTCATGCAAAAAGCAACTGTGACAACCCCACTTTGTATTTGCTTTTTATCTTTTTGCCCAACACCTCTTGCCAAAACCCCCCATTCACTTTCTTCCCCCCTCTATAAATATATTGAACAACCACGGGACATCCCCTCCTTGTCTAAGGCCCACTTTTACTGGGGAAAAAGTCCCCCCCCTCCTACACACTCAACCTGAGCCTCACTATCCTCATAAAAACCCTTTTTTGCCGTAACCTTCCTCCTATTCCATACACCTGCAACATCTGCCACATTGCCCCCCATCTACCCTATCATACCCTTTTTCCCAAAACCATAAATGCCACAAAAAAAATCTTTACCCTTATCCAAATACTGTTCACCTATATGTTTCATTTTAAACACTTGGTCTACACACCCCTACCTTCCTAAAGCCCCCTTTTTCATCTGCTATCCACTTTCTGTCTTATTTAATTCTTTCAATAATAACTCTACCATACACTTTACCAGGTACACTAACAGACTTATTCCCCATAATTTTTGCACTCTCTTTT
>WNWK01047994.1:0-13718 GCA_009830355.1 Cherax destructor
AAAGCCTAATGCTTCTGTTGCTGGCCACAATTTTAACCAATTTAAAAAGCGAATCTTCCCACTGTGGGTGCTTCTAACCATAAGAAAGTACAGAGTAATAGGATTCAAGTATTGTACCCCAATTTTTTTAACCTACAAAGTGTTCAAGATTTCTAAATTTTTTATAAATAAAAAAAAAGTATTTTCACATTAAATTTTATGCAAATAAATTTCCATTATTCCCCGGAAAAAGAAAAACCAATATGGATATCTCACCTTGTTACAAATGAAGTGAGTGGGGAATTTTTTTTTTACTTGGGTCCAAGCATATCTTCTGGTTGCACCCACTTGTTAAATTCGCCTTCAGTCAAATCCCCAAGTTTAAGGGCACTCTCTTTCAGTGTTGCCCTTTCCCCCTTATGTGCATTTTGGGGAATTTTTCCCCTGCCTATAAAAAATGCCACAGACTATATATTAACGTGAATGCTAATACACTATTTAAAACTAACGTACAAAACTTAAATTGTAAGGAATTTTTTAAATCTGTGCATAATTATTAACAAGAAGTTTAAAAAAAAAAAACAATTATTGTATAAGTCAGCCAACAGAATTATACAACACATGCCAATTTAATTTAAGTCTGTTTTTGGGGACAGACTCTTTTTGTTCACTTACACGCACAAAAGCCCCCCTCGTATACACACACACACACACACACACACCCGCCACAGAACTGCAGGGGCCCAAAAAGAGAAGAATACGACGGGGCAACAGAGCAATGGTAGACACACTAGCCGGGTAGCCAGAAGAGCCCACATGGGGAGAGCAAAGTTACTAGTTATGGGTGATTTCAATCACAAAGAGATTGTTGGGGAAAAAACCGGGGAGCCCCATGGGGGTCCTGAATCATGGAGAGCCAAGATGATGGATGTGGTAGGGGCCTCATGCATCAACATGTTAGAACACTACCAGAGAGAGGGGGGGGGAGCCCCAGCAAGACTCCCCCTAGTTTCCCCTTGAGTAGTTCGGACACCAGGATATCACGTATGAAAGGCCCCTTGGAGCTAGTGATCATTTGGTTCTGTGTTTTGATTATATAGTTGGGGCTACAAGTGGAGGGGGGAGCGGGGAATAGGAAGGGAAAACGGAAACTAAAAAAGGGGGGGACTACAGGCATGAGGAACTTCCAAGATTCAGTGGGAGAGAGAATTGGCAGGGAAAACCAGTAAAAGAAATGATGGAATATGTGACAACCAAATGCAAAGAGGCAGAGGAGAGGTTTGTCCCCAAGGGAAACGAGTAATGGGAAAGACCAGAACGAGTCCTTGGTTCCCACCCAAAGGTGTAGGGAGGCAAAAAGTAAGTGTAATAGAGAATGAAAAGTACAGAAGACAAAGGACCCGGGGAAAATAAAGAGATTAGCCAAGAGCCAGAAACGAATATGCACAGGTAAAAGGGAAGGCTCAGCGAAATAGAAAATGATATAGCACCCAAAAGCCCAAGTCTGGCCCGGCTGCTGTAAAGCCACATCAGGAGGAAAACAACGTAAGGACCAGGTAATCAGGCTGAGAAAGGAAGGTGGGAGTTCACAATAAACGACCAAGAGGTAGTGAGGAGCTCAACATGAGATTTAAAGGTATTTACACAGGAGACAGGAAGGACTAGGAATTCAGAATAGGATAAACCAACAAGTCCCGGATGAAATACACACAACCGGGAGGAGGGGAAGAAGCTGCTATGTGAACTGGGGATACCCAAAGCGGGGGACCGGACAACATTTCTCCGTGGGTCCTTAGAGAGGGAGCAGAGATGTTGTGTGTGCCACTAACACAAATCTTCAACACATCCATTGAAACGGCAACTACCTGAGGCGTGGAAGATAAAAAGTAGTCCCAATTTTTTGGGGAAAAGGGGAAGACACAGGCATTAAACTACAGACCTGTGTCACGCCCTGTATAGTATGCAAAGTCATGGAGAAGATCATCAAGGAGAATGGGGAGCACCTAGAAAGACACAAGCTTATAAACGAAACCAGCATGGTTTCAGGAAGGAAAACCGTGTCCAAAACCACTGCAGTTTTATGACAAGGTAACAGAAGTAAGACACGAGGAGAGGGGTGGATAGACTGCATTTTTTTGGGCTGCAAGGGCGTTCAACACCTCACAAGAGATTAATGCAAAAACTAGAGGATCAGGCACAAAGTAACAGGAAAAGCACTGCAATGGATCCGAAATTTTCTGACAGGGAGGCAACAACGAGTCATGGTACGTGACGGAGTGTCAGAGGGGCACCTGTGGCCAGTGGAGTTCCACAGGGTCAGTCCCCGGACCTGCTGTTTTTGGTATATGTGAATGACATAACGGAAGGGGTAGACTCAGAAGTGTCCCTGTTTGCAGATGAAGGAAGTTAATAGAAGAATCAAATCAGTCGAGGATCCCGGAAGGGGAAACAGAGAGACCTGGACAGGCTGCAAGCCCGGTCCAGTAACTTCCTTTTAATTTAACCCTTGCCAAAGTAAAGTCATGAATATCCGAAGACCGCAGACAGAGTATATCTAGGTGGCCAAAGACTGCAAACCTCACTAAAGAAAAAGATCTGGGGTGAGATAAACCGGCACACTCCGAGGCACACATCAATCAGATAACCGCTGCAGCATACCGGGGCAAACCAAGAAAGCGCCCAAACCCACTAAGGAATCATTCAAGACTCTGTATACCATATACGTTGGGGGCCCTTTGGAGTATGCAGCACCAGTTTGGAACCCACACCCGGTCAAGACCAAAAATTAGAGAAAGTGCAAAGGTTTGCAACAAGACTAGTCCCAGAGCTTAAGGGGATTGTCCTACGAAGAAAGGTTAAGGGAAATCGGCCTGGACACTAGAGGACAGGAGGGTTAGGGGAGACATGATAACGACATATAAAATACTGCGGGAATAGATAAGGGACAGAGACAAAATGTTCCAGAGAGGGGAACAGAAAACAAGGGGTTTCCTTGAAGTTGGGGTCCATGAGTCAAAGGGATGTTAGGAAGTATTTCTTCAGTCATGAGTTGTCAAGGAAGTGGAATGCTTGGAAAGCGACATAGTGGAGGCAGGAACCATACATAGTTTTAAGACTAGGTTTGATAAAGCTCATGGAGCAGGGGAGAGAGGACCTAGTAGCAACCGTGAAGGCGGGGCCAGGAGCGGACCCCGACCCCTGAACCACAAATGGTGAGACAAATAGGTGAGTACACACACACACACACACACACACACACACACACTATCAACTAAATCTCAACATCCACCCAGTTTTTAAGTACAGCTATGTACCTTACTGTGGACTCATGACTAAATCATGCAAATACTGTATTATTATAATAAAAAAGAAGCACTAAACCCTGCAAATACTGTAGTATTTGCAGGGTTTAGTGCTTCTTATTGATGATGATAACGTTTGGACTTCACTGTATGTACCACTAAGTCCCCTTTCTTAGCTCTTGATGCTGAGCATTTTCATTACTAATAATATTCTAACTGGGAGATAATTTTCTATCTATTCATACACTTCCTATAATGATTCATATAAAAGGTATCTGCCCCTGTTACTCCTACTTTGTTTATTCAGTTATTTTTGCATGTCATTCACACAATATTTGTGAGTGATTGTAAATACAACAGTGTAACTTTAACTTGATGTGTACACATGCAAGGAAAGAAAGTACAGTAATATGATCAACAATGGCATTTACCACTTAGTAATATATATAGTACAGTGGACCCTCGGTGTTCGTAATTTATTCGTTCCAGAATGCTGTTCAAGTGCCGTTACCAAACGAATTTGTTCCCATAAGGAATAATGTAAATTAGACTAGTCCTTTTAGACCCCCAAATATACACTTACAAAAGCACTTACAAAAATACACTTACATAATTGTTCGAGTTTGGAGCATTACGAAAACCAGGGGTCCACTGTACTATATGAAAACCAATTTCATAGTCATGCATGGATACATAGCTTATCCCAGCACTATAATGCACATGCTATAGTGAACTGTAAGCATTCAGAGTAGCACTTTCTGGCGGATACTATAGAATATTACAGATTATAAGTTTTGGTAAAAGTTATAACATGTACCAGATCTATCAGTTGTGATGATTATGTAGGCCTGCAAGTCATTAGCAGTAACAGGCTGGTTGGTCATACCTCTAGCCAGGTTGCTTTGTGAATGTGTACCAGACATATAAAATTCATGAACTATTAAGATACTTAGAATACAATAATTCTATATCCATTAACAAATCAGTTATACTATGAACAAAGTATCATACTGCATTAATATTAAACTGACTTAGTGTTAAAACGTACATATTTTAGACAGCTAATAATAAGTACCTTGTCATATCCAATATGTGGGTTGAGGGCAGTGACAAGCATGAGGCTCTCGTAGAGAAGTTTATTAATACGTCATGATTCACTTCAATGCCCAACACACACTTGTTCAAAGGCGTGGCAACTGTCCCCAAGGAGTTTGATAGACCTGGAAAAAAATAAAGCTATCAAGTTTTCACTTTAATCAATCATTTATTTCCATAAAACATTTTTTCCTGCCAATCATAGATCATTTACCCCTTGGCCTATTTAACTATCATATTACAAAACTTATACAGTGGTCCCTCGACTAACGATCTTAATCCGTTCCAGGAGCTAGACCTCAACACGAAAAATTCGTAACCTTATTTCCCATAAGAAATAATGTAAATACAATTAATCCGTTCCAGACATCCAAAAATATTCACAAAAAATTAATTTTGTAAAGATTAACTATACTTTTACATTCACAAAACAATTATAAATACTATATATAAAGTAGAATAATATTAAATTTATAATTAAACATTTAAAATAACATTTACTTACCTTTATTGAAGAGAGTTGCTGGCATCTGGAAGATAGGGAGGACAGGGGGAGGTGTTAGTGTTTGGAAGGGGAATCCCCCACCAAAAGGACTTCAGGTAACAAGTCCCTCTCTGGGGTTACTTCCCTTCTTGGTCTTTTAATCCCACTAGGACCAGCTTGAGTCACTAGAACCCTGTCGCAGAAAATAACTGTCCACATTCCTCTGTTTCTGGCGCCTGTTTAACATTTTTCTGAAGTGCAACATGGCTCTGTCACTGAACTGGTTGCACAGATGGCTCATTTCAGCTTGCTCAGGGTGAAATTGTTCAACAAAACTTTGCACATCGTTCCACTTGGAACAGATTTCCTTAATCCGTGAAGAAGGCACCTCACCCTGTCCATCCTCCTCCTGTGAATCAATTTCCCTAAATGTCATCTGATGCTGTTCCTGATGAAGCTCTTTCAGTTCTTCAGTGGTTAGGTCTACCCTGTGATCCTCCACCAACTCTTCCACATCCTCACCACTCACCTCCAACCCCAGGGACTTGCCCAATTCCACAATAGAGTCCACAACAGGCACAGGGTCATCAGCCTCAAATCCTTCAAAATCCCTCTTTTCAACACAATCCGGCCACAGAGTTCAAAGTCCTGGAAGTCACTCCCTCCCAAGCCTTACCTATAAGGCCTATGCAATGGATGATATTGAAGTGATCTTTCCAGAACTCTCTTAGGGTCAATGCAGAGACTGAGGTTATGTCAAAGCACCTTTGAAACACTGCTTTGGTGTACAGTTTCTTGAAGTTTGCAATGACCTGCTGGTCCATGGGCTGGATGAGAGGAGTGGTGTTAGGAAGCAAGAACTTCACTGTGATGAAACTGAAGTTCTCAGACAAATAGTCTTCCAAGTTGTGAGGATGAGCAGGAGCATTGTCCAGTACCAGGAGGCACTTGAGTCCCAATTTCTTTTCCAGGAGGTATTTCTTCACACTAGGGCCAAACACTCCAGTCAACCATTCCACGAAAAAGTCCTTAGTGACCCATGCATTAGTGTTAGCCTTCCAATACACACAAATTATTCCTGTTAACATTGTGTTTCTTGAAGGCTCTGGGATTTTCTGCGTGATACACCAGTAAAGGCTTCACTTTGAAATCACCACTGGCATTGGCACAAATCATAAGAGTTAGCCTGTCTTTCATAGGCTTGTCCTGGCAGTGCCTTTTCCTCCTGAGTAATGAAGGTCCTGTTGGGCATTTTCTTCCAAAACAGGCCTGTTTCATCACAATTAAACACTTGTTGGGGGAGGAATTCTTCAGCCTCTATGAACCCCTTAAATTCACTCACAAACTTTTCAGCTGTACGTTTGTCTGAGCTGGCTGCCTCACCATGCCTCAAACACTGTGCATGCCACTAAGTTTCTTAAACCTCTCAAACCAGCCTCTGCTGGCTTTAAAATCACTCTCCTCAGCACTGGTTGCAGGCATTGTCTTGACAAGATCTCGTGCAACTCCTTGCCTTTTCACAAATTATCGCCGTAGAAATACTATCACCCGCTATCTGTTTTGCATTGATCCACACCCCAGCAACTTCTCAACCTCATCCACTGTTTTCGATCTATTTTTCGTTAACATATCAACCCCTTTTGCAACATTAGCATTCTTTTGCAACATTAGCATTAACATTCTCTTTGCCAGGATAGTGGTGATAGTAGATTGGTTTTTTTCATTCATCATGGCAAGCTCACTCTCACGTACGCCACTCTCATATTTTTCAACAATCTCTTTCTTCAGTTCGATGGTGTTCCTCACTCTCTTTACCACAGGGGTGCCACTAGGAAGCTTCTTTGGACCCATGGTGACTTATTTCACAGTGACAATCACTAAACCACCAATAAACACAACAAATGTATTGTGAATGTTTGAAAGAGCGCGCTGGGTATTGTTCACTCAAGTGTAAACAACGCTAGACTGGTGTCCTGCGTGGCGCGCGCAGGCAGGCGGACAGGTCTGGTACGGACCGCTACACAAGAAAAATATTGACCGTAAAAGCAACCTTTACCGAAAAAATCGTTATTCGGACAGAACGTTACTCGGGTTCTACTATACATTGTTACCAGTATAATTAATTTCATACATTGTCTACCTTTTTCAAGCTTATCATAAATTTACTTATAAAATATTAATTATCATGTTTATACTACCTCAGTATACTTTACTGTATGTCTTTACAGGGTCCGTGCCGTAGTTCTACGGCTTTTGAGTTGAGGGTCCAAACCGTAGTTCTATGCCATGAGCTCAGCTCACTCAGATAAGCTGTGAGCGGTAAATTTGGGCCTAGATATGAGAGAATACATCTGTGTGGTAAGTGTGCACCACATAAAACAAATCCTGCAGCACATAGTACATAATGAGAGAAAAAAACTGAGACCGTAATTTTCTATTAAAACAGCGATTTTGCAGTGTTTTTTGTATGCTTTTTATAGTTGTATTTGAGATTTCTTGGTCTCATTTGATATAATGGAAGATATATTACAGAAATAGAGATGATTTTGATTGGTTTTAGTACTGGAAATGGCTTGAAACTGAGCTCAAAGTAGCGGAAATGTTAAATTTTTGCCGATGTTCAAGAGTAAACAAATGACCTCACACGTCTAATACGCGCCAGCTGGTGGGTCTAATATACGTTCACAAATGTGGTGATATTATTTATACAATTATTACAATATTGCATAACAGTAAATCTTCCATTTTTTGGTTTGAATAAAAATTCATTATGTGAATAAAAAATAAAAATGGAATTCATTTGTGAAAACTGAAAACGTAACTAATGAACAGAGGAAATGTTAGTTTAGTGCCAGGAATGCCTGCATTGTTTATTCTGCACCCTATTTTGAAATTGGAATATTTTAAATTTTGTGTTAAATTGGCTAAATTACCAATTTCCGATCACTTTATTTTGTAGTTGAAACAGTTGACTGAGCGATTTCTTGTGCTCAATCTATAGAAGTAATACTAGTGAAATAGCTAAGAATTTGGTTGACTGGAATAATGTAATTGGCCTAAAATGGGAGTCAAAGTTGGCAAAATCACAGTTGCGTAAATATCGCTGATGCATCAAAATTCGCAAGAGCATAATTTCGTCAATTTTCCATCAAATTTCGTACTTTTTGTTTTATTACCTTCAAAAAAAGATTCTCTACCATTTCATAAGAAAAAATAATTTTTTTTTTTTAAAATTCTTGGACCCTGGTGCACACTTTGAAATTTGGCCTCTGGACCCTGAAAGGGTTAAATCACTTTCTGAAAGCCTATACAACACTGTTGGTCTAAGATAAGTGTGGTGGTTGAGAGCATAGATGGAGCGAACAATATGGGATACTATGAGATAATTAGTAACCATTAAGACTACAAATATTTTAAGGTAATTAATGAATGTAGTGTATATGTATTTTATTGCTCTGGGGCACTTTAACCCTTTTAGGGTCGAGTGGCCCTCTCCCAAACTCGTTCTCAGGGTCGAAAAAAATTTTGGGAAAAAAAAAAAAATATGAAATGATAGAGACTCTTTCTCCGATCATAATGACACCAAAAGTATGAAATTTGATGGAAAACTTACGGAATTATGCTCTCGCAAAGTTAGAGGTCTCGATGATATTTACGCATCGGCGATTTTGCCCAATTTGAGCCCTATTTTCGGCCAATTCCAATGTTCCAGTCTACTAAAATCATAGCTATTTCGCTAGAACTCCATTTCTTCTATCGATTGAGTACAAGAAACCGCCCATTTACCAATTTCAACTACCCAATAAAGTGGTCAGAATTGGCAATTTGGCCAATTTCACAAATTTCAAACGATGCCAATTTCAAAATGGGGTCCAGAATAAACAAGGCAGACATTCCTGGCACTAAAATAACATTTTCTCTGTTCATTAGTCACGTCTCCAGGCCTCTCACATTACTTTTGCTTTCCATTTTGAATTTTTATTCTCACAAAAATAGAAGATTTACTGTTATGTATACTACTGCATCATTGTAAAAATGGTATAAATAATATCACCGCACTTGTGAAAGAATATCAGACTCACCAGTTGATGTGTATTGGACGCATGACGTGATTTGTTTACTTTGAACATCGACAAAATCGAACATTTTTGCTACTTTGAGCTTAATTTCAAGGTGCTTGTCATCGTAAACCCAATCAAAATCATCTCTATTTCTGTAATATATCTTCCATTCTATCAAATGAGACCAAGAAAACGAGAATACAACAATAAATACCATAGAAAAATAGACTGCAAAGTCGTTGTTTTAAACGAAAATACGGTCGGAGTTTTTCTCATTATGGACTGTGTGCTGCAGGATGTTTTTATACTGCGCACACTGACCACACAGACCCATTCTTTCATATGTAGGCCTACCAGCTTTCTCTTGCTAAATTTGAAGGTGCTAGAATTTAGGCGTTCAAGTACGGCACCAACCCTGGCTCTCAAGCTGTACTAGTACGACACTGACCCTGAAAGGGTTAATGACGAAAACGGGGTATTACTGATACAGTGGTCCCTCGGTTTTTGCCGAATCTGTTCCAGAATGCTGCTCAAGTGCCATTACCGAACGAATTTACTTCCTTAAGAAATAATGTCACGTAGGTTAGTCTATTTCAGACCCCCAAAATACACTTGCAACAGCACTTACGAAAATACACTTACATAAATGTTCAAGTTTGGAGATGCACGAAAACCGAGGGACCACTGTATAAATGTTATTAAAACTAGTATTATAAATGACTAAAGTTGTAAAACCTTAAGGGTTAAATCTATACCGTAAGACATTTGCAACCATCATAGGCTTGAAGACGTTCAGCTCAAAATGACCATTGGAGCCACCGATAGTAACAGCAACATGGTTCCCCATCACCTGGGCTGCCACCATGGTGATAGCCTCACACTGGGTTGGATTCACTTTGCCTTGAATAGAAAAAATTATGAAAAATTAGATCTACAAAATATTATAAACTTAGCTCAAAGTATTTTGTCTCTCATTTTTAACTTTAAACAATTGTCCTAAGAAATAGTTTGCAAGTAATTTTGTTTTTTCAACAAATCGGCTGTATACCACCAAGGCAGGGTTTACCTGGAGAGGGTTTCGGGGTCAACCCCCCACAGCTCGGTCTGAAACCAGGCATCATGGTGGATCAGGGTCTGATCAACCAGGCTGTTACTGCTGGCCGCATGCAAACTGACGTACGAACCACAGCCCGGTTGGTCAGGTACTGACTTTAGGTGCCTGTCCAGTGCCTTCTTGAAGACAGCCTGGGGTCTATTGGTAATCCCCCTAATGTATGCTGGGAGGCAGTTGAACAGTCTTGGACCCGGGACACTTATGGTGTTGTCTCTCAGTGTACTCGTGGCGCCCCTGCTTTTCATCAGGGGAATGTTGCATCTCCTGCCGAGTGTTTCATAGGGAGTGATTTTCATGTGCAGGTTTGGTACCAATCCCTCCAGGACCTTCCAAGTGTATATTATCATGTATCTCTCTCACCTACGTTCCAGGGAATACAGATCAAAGACCTTCAACCGTTCCCAGTAATTTAGGTGCTTTATCGTACTGTGTGCTGTGAAAGTTCTTTGTACACTCTCCAGGTCTGCAATGTCGCCAGCTTTGAAGGGGGCCTCTAGTGTACAGCAGTATTCTAGCCTAGAGAGAACAAGTGATTTGAAGAGTGTCATCATGGGCTTGGCATCCCTAGTTTTGAAGGTTCTCATTATCCATCCTATCATTTTCCTAGCCAATGAGGTAGATACATTGTTGTGGTCTTTAAAGGCGAGATCCTCTGACATTATCACTCCCAAGTCCTTCACATTGCTTTTTCTATATGTAAGTTTATTTTTTTAAATGCTTTTGTAAGTATATTTTTGGGGGTGTAAAAGGACTAGTCTATTTTACATTATTCCTTATGGGGATAAATTCGTTTGGTAATGGCACTTGAACAGCATTCTCGAACGAAAAAATATCGTAACTCGAGGTACCACTGTACCTTGATACATTTTTTATTTCCTCAAGTTTTCCATATCTGAGTAGTTGAAATTTCTCCTCATTGAACTTCATATTGTTTTGAGTGGCCCATTTGAAGATTTGGTTGATGTCTGCTTGGAGTTTTGCAGTTTCTTCAATGGAGGTCACTGCCATGGCAATCCAGGTGTCATCCGCAAAGGAAGACACGGAGCTATGAGGATGAGGAATAGAATGGGAGCAAGTACTGTGCCTTGAGGAACAGCTTTTCACCGTGGCTGCCTGGGACTTTACTCTGTTTACTATTACTCTTTGTGTTTTATTTGTCAGGAAGTTATAAATCCATCTACCAACTTTTCCTGTTATTCCTTTATCACGCATTTTGTGTGCTATTACGCCATAGTCACATTTGTCGAAAGGTTTTGCAAAGCCTGTGTATACTACATCTGTATTTTGTTTATCCTCAACAGCATCCAGGACCCTGTCATAGTGGTCCAAGAGCTGGTACAGGCAGGAGCGACCTGCTCTAAACCCGTGCTGCCCTGGGTTGTGTAATTGATGGGTATCTAGGTGGTTGGCGATCTTGCTTCTTAGAACCCTCTCAAAGATTTTTATGATATGGGATGTTAGTGCTATCGGTCTGTAGTTCTTTGCAATTGCTTTACTACCACCCTTCTGGAGTGGGGCAATGTCTGTTGTTTTTAGTGTGTGTGGGATGACACTTGTGTCCATGCTCCCTCTCCATAGAATGCTGAAGGCACACGATAGGGGTTTTTTGCAATTCTTGATGAACACAGAGTTTCATGAGTCTGGGCCTGGGGCAGAGTGCATAGGCATGTCATTTATTGCCTTTTCAGTCTTGTGGAGTTAAAATAATATCTGAGATTTCTGAGATGACCAAATTTTGCGTTTCGTTCATAAAGAATTCATTTGGATTGTCGACCCTTAGTCTGGGCAGCGGCTCGCTGAACACTGAGTCGTATTGGGACTAATACCTCACTCATTTCTTGGCTGTCATCTGTGTATGTCCCATCCCGCCTAAGCAGAGGCCCAATACTAGATGTTGTTTTTCCCTTAGCTTTGGCATAAGAGAAGAAGTATTTTGTTTGTTTTTTCAATTTCCTTTATGGCTTTTAGTTCTTCCTGTGATGCTTGTCTCCTGTAAGATTCCTTCAGTTTAAGTTCGATATTTGCAATTTCATTGACCAGTGCCTCTCTACGTATTTCAGATACATTGGCCCCTCTCAGCAGCTCTGTGACTCTTCGCCTTTGTCTGTATAGGGAGCGTCTCTTTCTAGTTTACATCTTCTCTTTCTTTTTCTTAAGGGAATGTGTCTTGAGCAGATCTCAAGAACCACAGAGTTCGTTTTTTCTACTAGGCAACTGTTCGGATCCGTGTTGTTTAGGATATCTTCCCAGCTTGTTTCATTTTCATTGTTTTCATTTAGGATTGTATGTTTTTGTTATTAAATTGAATTTTGTGAAGAGACCTTCCTGACTTATCACATTTTGCTGGTCAGGAGCCCTGTGCATACATGTCTGTACCTCTATTATGTTGTGATCTGAGTGTATTGTCTTTGATACGGTTATATTCCGTATCAGATCGTCGTCGTTAGTGAAGATGAGGTCCAGCGTATTTTTGCATCTGAATAGGTTATAACCTGGGATCCATATTTCGTTGTCATAATGATCCTTTATGTGGGTCTCTGTGAATGCCGCAAACATTGCATTTGACTCCGTGAGCAGTCCCTTGATGTAAGGAATTTTGTTGTTTTTTGACGGCTTTAGACCCTGTATGTTTGCAAAGACAAATGTCATTATATTGGTGGAATTTAGGGGGGTTTTATTTGTTGGCTCTAATATCTGTTGTTCTGGAGTGGAGGCCAGTGTCCGTGCCTCTGCTCCAGAAGTGTTTTCAGTGACCTAAAAAGAAAAATGAAAGTTTTCTTTTAAATTTAATAATTTATATAGGAGAAGGGTTACTAGCCCCTTGCTCCCGGCATTTTAGCCGCCTCTTATGACACCCATGGCTTATGGAGGAAGAATTCTGTTCCACTTCCCCATGGAGATAAGAGGAAATAAAGAACTAGAAGTATTGAGAAAATAGTAGAAAACCCAGAAGGGTATGTATATAAATGCATGTACATGCATGTTTAGTGTGACCTAAGTGTAAGCAGAAGTAGCAAGATATACCTGGTATCCTGCATGTGTATAAGACAAAAAAGACACTAGCAATCCTACCATCATGTAAAACAATTACAGGTTTTCATTTCACACTCAAGTGGCAGGATGGTAGCACCTCCTGGGTGGTTGCAAATAAATATACTGAAGCAAATCATCTGAATGAAACATTCAGCCTAGGGAAGGGAATTTACCAAAAGTGTAATTCAGAGGTCTGAGCAAGGGTTGTTGAGGTGACTTGGGCATCTAAACTGGACAGAGCAGAACAGAATGACTAGAAGGTTGTATAAATCTGGGGAAGGAAGGGAGGGGTAGTCCCAGGAAGGGTTGGAAGGAGGTAAAAGGGGGCTTTGAGTGATAGGGGCCTGAACATTGAACAGGCTTGTGTACAAGCGTAGATTAGACTGAGTGCAGACAAATGGTTTTATAACAATGTGCTATTGGAGTGCAAGCAAGATAACATTTATGAAGGATTCAGGAAACCCAGTTGGCCAAACTGGAGTCCTGGAGGTGGGAAGTATAGTGCCTGCACTCCAAAGGATGGATGAGGATATTGCAGTTCAGAGGTCATCTGAACAGTGATGTTAGCACACTTCTGGATGACAGTGAGTGAACGAGTGTATATTTCTTCTTACTTTTGGGTCTTCCTACCTCAATGGGAGATGGCTGCC
>WNWK01047995.1:0-13718 GCA_009830355.1 Cherax destructor
ATCAAGCCCGACAAAACCATACACAGAAAGAAACGGGGAAAACATAACTTGATGAATCTCTTCTTTTTTCCAACGAAACATTAAAAAACTCTACACAAGGCGCGTTGTCCCAAAAAAGCTTGTTCTGCAACAGCTTTCTTTCCACAATTTCCGGCAGTACATTTTAATTTTAACACTGATGAAGGTTTCGGCCAAAGGGGCTCAAAGTCCCCGTCTTTTTAGGCCTCTAATTATTCTCAATTTTTTATTTTCTGTGATTATTTTAGGGTTGCTCAATTTCCCTGAGTCATCCAGGGGCAAACGGGGGACGGTGCACGGGAAAAACTTTGAACCAAAAGTGGTGACTATAGCCACACAGTGACTATTTCTGTGTGGAAACCACCGTGAGTGACTAGGCAGACACACCTACAGCCAACCACAAAAACCCCAGGGGGTCTTCCCGCCCAGAAACTTATGCCTCAGCTGGGAAAAAACAAACAAAAAAAAATCTTGATTTATCCTTTTTTTCTGAATAAACACCAAGGATTATGGGGGGTACATTACGAAGGAAGTTTGAGGATACTTTAAAGTTGCTATAAACAAGGGGGGAAGAGGAATGGATATATTCTGGAGACACACGGGTTATGGGATACAAAATTTGCGATGAAAGGGGGGTTTTTATTTTGGAGATAATATTGCTTTGGAGATACATAGATTATGGTTCTCAGTATGTAATATTATTATGAAGAAAATGGGGTATCAGGGGGAATCCCCAGAGAAACCTGTGGGCTTCAAAAATTTGGGGGGAATTTAGAAACATGGGACTGGAAAACATGTGGGGTTTGTATAAACATGGGGTTCAGAAGTATGGGAAATTGAAAAGACTAAGTTGAATGGGATTCACAGTAAGGGGTTTTTTAATAAATATAGGTTCAGATAGACATGGAGCCACATACACACTAGAGACATTGAATAAACGAAGACCCATAAGAGTGCAGCATTGACATGAAGACTATGAAGAACCAGAGATCTACTAGAAACACAGACATCAGTAACTGGGAGAAGTTATAAAATGAATTTCCCTGTATGGAGCTAGCTGCCGTCATGCTGGTCACTGACTCTTGATCAAAACAACTAAATTCATCCACATTTTCCTTGAATCGAACCTGAATGTCTCCCATTCCACAGGTACTATGTGATCCCAAACGGGTTTATCGTTTCCTCTTGATTAAAAAAAATCAAATAAAAATGTGAAACTGGAATGTTTATATTTAAAGTCAATATTACATTATAATTATATATGTCTGCCGAATAGGTAAAACTTCTGATTTTGGATTAAATAGCAACGCTCTTCTTGCAATAAGCGCGAAAATTTTGTATTCAATGATTTCGCAAAAATCATTCTGAACCTAACGGAAAAAATATATTTCATTGTGTTTGTTTATTATTAAATTATTGTAAACTTATCTAAAATATATTTAGTTGGATTAGGCTAAATTAAATTGCGCTTGTTATATTAAGGTTAGGTAAGTTTTCTAAGGTTCTTTTGGTACAAAATTATTAATTTTTACATTAACTTAAATGAAAAAATATATTTAAACGTATAAGAGAAAATTTTAGAAAAGACTTAACTTTAAATGAGTTCTTGCTAATTGAAAATTTTTCCTATTCGGCGAATATATCATTAACAGACCTGCGTACATTGTTCTTGTCTCAGAAGACTGGGCATGGTGATGCAGGATCGAATCCTGGATAGCCGTTCTGTTAATAATTCAAAAACACTTGTTTCGTGATTTCATTATAGTATATATATATACATATATTAAGGAGCAAGAACTCATTTAAAATTAAGTCTTTTCTAAAATTTTCTCTTATACGTTTAAAGATATATTTTTTCATTTATGTTAATGTAAAATTAATTTTGTACCAAAACAACCTTAGAAAACTTACCTAACCTTATTATAACAAACGCAATTTAATTTAACTTAATCAACTAAATATATTTTAGATAAGTTTACAATAATTTAATAATAAACACAATGAAAATATTTTTCGTTAGGTTCAGAATGATTTTTGCTATCAATTTTCGCTTATCTTATATGGCAAGAAAAGCGTTGCTATTTAAGCCAAAATCGCAAGTTTTACCTATTCGGCACGACATATATATATATATATATATATATATATATATATATATATATATATATATATATATATATATATATATATATATATATATATATATTATATATTTCATTCAGGGTCACGGTTTGAATCTACATCCATATTTTATTTAGTCATTGACAATCGTTTATTACGACTTATCTCAAATTTATAGACTGTCTTTGAGTAGTATGAGAACAGATGTACTATAAGGTACCGAGGCTGTAGGGAAGGAGAGTTGTGTCACAGATGATGACCTCTGACACAGACATGACACAGTGCTGTCTGTGAAACTTCTATTAGAAGCCTCGTAGCCCAGTGCTAGAGCGCTGGACCTACTACCATTTAGGACTAAGCCCGTAGGAGTCGTGCAGGACCAGGGAGGTAATAAATCCAGTTTGATCCAAGAAAGGGGATCAATGAGTAGACATGAATCAGATGAAGAGATGGTGAACATCAAGAGTATTATTTACATTTATGAAAGTGCTGAACCTGACAGGATTCCTAAATACCTGGGTAATGGGAGGCAATCTGGTTTGATCCACAAAAAGGAAAGAACAACGTTAGCCATATTATTTTGTGCTTCCTTGATGACTTGTTACAAGGGTTCTGACAAGAGCCTCTCATGAGAACAGCCAAGCATTAATTAACTGCTCTCCCTACGCCTCAACGTCATTACCTCTTCCTTTAAATGACGTTTGGGCTGAGATCCAGTCTGATCACATTTCTTGGACTTACAATGAACATCTTCACGCATCTTAAATAACGTAAAGGATTTGATCGGCATGTCAAAACAAGTGGAAATGCATTTTCAGAGCTTGGACTTACTAATGGAAAAATTAGCTGATGCTAACTTGAAGATAAAAGCTTCAATGAAAATTTTTATAGGCAGGGATTAAGTTTCTTGGTCACATAGTCACTCCTAGAAGGATTACGACAGGATTGATCAGAAAAGATGCTCCTTTCAACTGGACCTTCAGTCATGAAATAGCATCGCAAGACGCTAGACTAAGGGCAGTACCAACAGTGGAAGCTAGCTGGACACAAGGGTCCACACAGTGGAAGCTAGCTGGACACAAGGGTCCACATGGTGGAAGCTAGCTGGACACAAGGATCCACATGGTGAAAGCTAGCTGGACACAGGGTCCACACAGTGGAGCTAGCTGGACACAGGGTCCACACAGTGGAGGCTAGCTGGACACAAGGATCACATGGTGGAAGCTAGCTGGACACAAGGATCCACATGGTGAAGCTAGCTGGACACAAGGGTCCACACAGTGGAAGCTAGCTGGACACAAGGGTCCACACAGTGGAAGCTAGCTGGACACAAGGATCCACATGGTGGAAGCTAGCTGGACACAAGGATCCACATGGTGAAAGCTAGCTGGACACAAGGGTCCACACAGTGGAAGCTAGCTGGACACAAGGGTCCACACAGTGGAAGCTAGCTGGACACAAGGATCCACATGGTGGAAGCTAGCTGGACACAAGGATCCACATGGTGAAAGCTAGCTGGACACAAGGTTCCACATCGTGTAAGCTAGCTGGACACAAGGGTCCACACAGTGGAAGCTAGCTGGACACAAGGATCCACATGGTGGAAGCTAGCTGGACACAAGGATCCACATGGTGAAAGCTAGCTGGACACAAGGATCCACATGGTGAAAGCTAACTGGACACAAGGATCCTCACGGTTGAAGCTAGCTGGACACAAGGATCCACACGGTTGAAGCTAGCTAGACGCAAGGATCCACACGGTTGAACTAGCTAGACACAAGGATCCACACGGCTGAAGCTACTAGACACAAGGGTCACATGGTTGAAGCTAGCTAGACACAAGGGTCCACATGGTTGAAGCTAGCTAGACACAAGGATCCTCACGGTTGAAGCTAGCTAGACACAAGGGTCCACACGGTTGAAGCTAGCTAGACACAAGGGTCCACACGGTTGAAGCTAGCTAGACACAAGGGTCCACATGGTTGAAGCTAGCTAGACACAAGGATCCACACGGTTGAAGCTAGCTGGAGACAAGGGTCCACACGGTTGAAGCTAGCTAGACACAAGGATCCACACGGTTGAAGCTAGCTGGACACAAGGGTCCACACGGTTGAAGCTAGCTGGACACAAGGATCTACACGGTTGAAGTTAGCTGAACAAGGATACACACGGTTGAAGCTAGCTAGACACAAGGAACCACACGGTTGAAGCTAGATAGACACAAGGAACCACACGGTTGAAGCTAGCTAGACACAAGGAACCACACGGTTGAAGCTAGCTAGACACAAGGAACCACACGGTTGAAGCTAGCTAGACACAAGGAACCACACGGTTGAAGCTAGCTAGACACAAGAACCACACGGTTGAAGCTAGCTAGACACAAGGAACCACACGGTTGAAGCTAGCTGGACACAAGGATCCACACGGTTGAAGCTAGCTAGACACAAGGAACCACACGGTTGAATCTAGCTAGACACAAGGAACCACACGGTTGAAGCTAGCTAGACACAAGGATCCACACGGTTGAAGCTAGCTGGACACAAGGGTCCACACGGTTGAAGCTAGCTGGACACAAGGATCCACACGGTTGAAGCTAGCTGGAGACAAGGGTCCACACGGTTGAAGCTAGCTAGACACAAGGATCCACACGGTTGAAGTTAGCTGAACAAGGATACACACGGTTGAAGCTAGCTAGACACAAGGATCCACATGGTGAAAGCTAGCTGGACACAAGGGTCCACACAGTGGAAGCTAGCTGGACACAAGGGTCCACACAGTGGAAGCTAGCGGGACACAAGGATCCACATGGTGGAAGCTAGCTGGACACAAGGGTCCACACAGTGGAAGCTAGCTGGACACAAGGATCCACATGGTGAAAGCTAGCTGGACACAAGGATCTACACGGTTGAAGCTAGCTGAACAAGGATACACACGGTTGAAGCTAACTAGACACAAGGAACCACACGGTTGAAGCTAGCTAGACACAAGGAACCACACGGTTGAAGCTAGCTAGACACAAGGAACCACACGGTTGAAGCTAGCTAGACACAAGGAACCACACGGTTGAAGCTAGCTAGACACAAGGAACCACACGGTTGAAGCTAGCTAGACACAAGGAACCACACGGTTGAAGCTAGCTGGAAACAAGGGTCCACATACACTCACAATATACAACACCTCGCGTTCAACAGGTATGTTACTGGTCGCACATCTTTATTGTAAACATGACTGTTACCTGGAAATAAATAAAGCCACAGGTGTGTATAAGAATGACTGTAAGCAAAGAAATAACAGCAGAAGTACACACATAGGAAACACTGGGGAAGAGGAACAATACCGTGGGTGGAACAATATCATGGGTGGAATACCGTGGGTGGAAGAATACCGTGGGTGGAACAATACCGTGGGTGGAACAATATCGTGGGTGGAACAATACCGTGGGTGGAACAATATCGTGGGTGGAACAATACCGTGGGTGGAACAATATCGTAAGTGGAACAATACCGTGGGTGGAACAATACCGTGGGTGGAACAATACCGTGGGTGGAACAATACCGTGGGTGGAACAATATCGTGGGTGGAACAATACCGTGGGTGGAACAATATCGTGGGTGGAACAATACCGTGGGTGGAACAATACCGTGGGTGGAACAATACCGTGGGTGGAACAATATCGTGGGTGGAATCATTCACAACTAATCCTTAATCTAGACGTGTAATCTAGGCGACGTGTTATTCTGTCTTTATTTATTCCCTTTATCATCAGAGTGTAACACTGAAAGCATGAAGGGCATACAGCAATCAGGGAGTTGGGGTAATCAAGGTCGATTTGAGGAAGGGAAGGGCAGTTCCCTTACATCAGGAGCCCTTCACCAGCATTATGGCGGCATCTTTGAAGGGAATCAGTCTGAAGGGAATCAGTCTGAAGGGAATCAGTCTGAAGGGAATCAGTCTGAAGGGAATCAGTCTGAAGGGAATCAGTCTGAAGGGAATCAGTCTCAAGGGAATAAGTTTCAAGGGAATCAGTTTGAAGAGAATCAGTCTGAAGGGTAATCAGTCTGCCCTGAGAGTCTATTTAACAAATGATCAAGAAAAATGCGAAACGTCGTATAGTTTTCAGCTGGAGTTAAGATTCACCTGAAGACAGATGTCTATAAGACATGCCACACACCTGACTCACATGTCTAACATTTAATTTGGTTGACTCGTGATTTTACATTACATATATTTGGCTCCCATGCCTTGGAATACAAGCTGCTGCTCTGTGTGTGTGTGTGTGTGTGTGTGTTCACCTAATTGTGGTTGCAGGGGTCGAGTCATAGCTCCTGGCCCTGTGTGTGTGTTACAGGTTAAGCGAGGATCAGGTTGCAAGTTAGGCTAAGAGCAGATTACAAGTTAGGAACAGGTTACAGGCTAGAATAGGAGTAGATTACAAGTTACAGGTTAGATTAGGAGCGGGTTAAAAATCAGCATAGTAAAAGTGTACAACAGGCAACAGTGTACAACAGGTGAGTGTACAACAGGTAACAGTATACAACAGGTGACAGTGTGCAAGAGGTAACAGTGTACAACGGTTAACAGTGTATAACAGGTGACAGTGTACAACAGGTAATAGTGAACAGGTAACAGCGTATAACAGGTAACAGCGTACAACAGGTAACAGCGTACAACATGTAACAATGAACAGGTGACAGTGTACAACAGGTAACAATGTACAACAGGTAACAATGTACAACAGGTGACAGTGTACAACAGATAAGTGTACAACAGGTAACAGTGTACAATAGATAACTGTACAATATGTAACAGTGTACAACAGGTAACAATGTACAACAAGTAACAGTACAACAGGTGACAGTACAATAGGTAACAGAGTACAACAGGTGACTCTACAATAGGTTACAGTGTACAACAGGTAACAGTGTAAACAGGCAACAATGTACAACAAGTGACAGTGTACAACAGGTAACTGTACAATAGATAACGGTATACAACAGGTAACAATGTACAACAGGTGACAGTGTACAACAGATAAGTGTACAGCAGGTAACAGTGTACAATAGGTAACAATGTACAACAGGTGAGAGTACAACAGGTGAGTGAAGTGTATGTACAGTGTATAAAGTGTAGGTGTGTACAGTGTATAAAGTATAGGTGTGTACAGTGTATAAAGTGTAGGTGTGTACAGTGTATAAAGTGTAGGTGTGTACAGTGTATAAAGTGTAGGTGTGTACAGCTTATAAAGTGTAGGTGTGTACAGCTTATAAAGTGTAGATGTGTACAGCTTATAAAGTGTAGGTGTGTACAGTGTATGTACGAAGTGTAGCAGTGTAAATCTTGCGCTGGTTAAGCATAGATGTGTACTTCAAAGCCTAATTATGTAAATATAGAGAACAAATGTGTACATATGAAGCTTAATCGTGGACATATAAAATGAGTAACAATAAAGCGTAAACGTGCACGAATATAGACGAATAGGTAAGACTGGTCAGTTAGCAAGAACTCATTTAAAATTAAGTCCTTTCTAAAATTTTATCTTATACGTTTAAAGATATATTTTTTTTCATTTATGTTAATGTAAAAATTAATAATTTTGTACCAAAAGAACCTTAGAAAACTTACCTAACCTTATTATAACAAGCGCAATTTAATTTTGCCTAATCCAACTAAATATATTTTAGACAAGTTTACAACAATAATAATAAACAAATACAATGAAATAATTTTTGTGAAATTATTGCATATACAAATTTTTAGTTTGCCTTATTCGGCAAGAAGAGTGTTGCTATTTAAGCCAAAATCGCAGGTTTTACCTATTCGGCACGACACTAATATATATATGTATATATATATGTATATATATATAAATATATATATATATATATATATATATATATATATATAATCCAGTACTCGGAGCATCTGCATCAATTCTCCTCACCGAATTAACAACTTTTGTCAACAACTGCCTTGCTGGGCGAATCCCAGAAGAAATTAAACCTTTCTTTTTTGGAGCCTCATTATGCGCTTTGAAGAAGAAGGATGGGGGAATCAGACCCATTGCTGTTGGTAACACCCTTCGCCGCCTAGTTGCCAAAGCAGCAGTAAGAAACATTCGCCTAGAAGCTGCCAGTTTACTCCAGCCACACCAACTGGGCTTTGGGGTCTCTCAAGGCAGTGAAGCCGCAGCTCATGCGCAAGGGCCTACATCAGGGACCTATCAGAAGACAAGGCCGTAGTCAAACTTGACTTTAGAAATGCCTTTAATATGGTGAAGAGAGATGTGGTCGTGCCAGCCGTTCGGGATCGGTTCCCCAGTCTCTTTCCCTTCATTTCAGCTGGCTACAGCAAACCCTCGACTCTTTTGTTTGGGGAACATGAAATTCCCTCGTCTGAGGGTGTTCAGCAGGGTGATCCACTCGCTCCACTTCTCTTCTGTTTGGCAGTAAGAGAACTAACTTCCAGCCTATGCAGCGAGCTCAACATCTGGTACCTGGATGATGGCACTCTGGCAGGTACTAGGGAGTCCTTGTTAGAGGACCTACAACGGGTGAAGACACAAGGAGAGCCTTAGGACTCATCCTTAATCCCTCAAAGTGTGAAATTATCACAACAAATCAGGAAATAATCAATGCAGTGCAAACAATCCTCCCAGAAGTCACTACTACCACTCCATCCAACAGTACCCTCCTGGGAGCACCGCTGGGTCACCACGCCATCGACACTGTCCTCAAGGACAAAGTGAATGACCTGAAAAGAATGGAGGAGAGAATAAGTGATCTTGATGCCCATGATGCCCTGTATCTCCTCACAAGGTGTCTTACTATGCCAAGACTCACTTACTTCCTGAGGTGCGCACCCTCTTTTGAAAACCCAACACTTGACGAGTATGACGCACACCTGAGATCAACCTTCAAGAAGGCACTGAATCTGTCACTAGAGGATCAGCAATGGGAGCAGGCAACCCTCCCAGTGCGACTGGGAGGTATAGGGGTGCGCAAAGCAAGGCAGGTAGCGTTACCTGCATTTCTGTCATCGTGTTTGGCTTCCAGTGGATTAGTCAAGAGGATTGTCCCTGAACGTTTGAGAGGGGTGGTGGGAGCTCAAGACCCCAAGTTCATTGAAGCAGAAGTGCAGTGGGACATCCTGGCAGACTCCTCCAGTAGACCAGCTCCTCCCAAAGAGCCAAACAGTCCCACTGGGACAAACCGATCATGGAAAAAATTTCCAACACAATGCTCACCAACGCTTCAGGAAAGGACAAAGCTCGTCTCCTAGCGGTGAAGGCACCACACTCAGGAGATTTCCTTCTTGCTGTTCCCAATTCCTCTCTGGGGACTCGACTCGACCCACAGGCCATTCGGATTGGTGTTGCTCTTCGCCTAGCCGCCCCCATACTCACCGAACATAGGTGTATTTGCGGCAGGGCGACGGCTGACCAATTCGGACTTCATGGTCTAGTGTGTCACACATCAGAAGGAAGTATGCTAGACATGAGGAGGTCAATGACATCATAAAGAGAAGCCTCGCCACAGCCCGTTGCCCAGCTCAACGGGAACCCCAAGTGCAGAGGTCTGATGGAAGTCAAAAGCGTCCTGATGGAGCCACCATGCTACCCTGGAAGGATGGTAAGCAGATTGCTTGGGACTACACCTGTGCTGCCACATTGGCAGACACCTACCTGCCACACTCCTTAGCCGAAGGGGTGGAGCTGCCAGCCACAGGGAGACCCAGAAGACCCGCAAATATGAAGACCTTCCCTCTTGCTATAACTTCATCCCAATAGGGTCGGAGACCCATGGAGCATGGGGCAAGTGTGCTCTAAAGTTTCTCAAGGAGCTGGGTGGAAAACTCATCATAGAAACCAAGGACCACAGGGCGACCAGCTTCCTGTTTCAGAGACTCAGTGTTGCGATCCAGAGGGAAATGCCTGCAGTATTCTGGGCACGCGGCCCACTGCCGGGGAGTTGGACGAAGTATTTGACATGTAGCTCTGAGTTAGTTATCTATGTTGTTTTACTCCCATTGTATTTTGTATTTTGTCTTGAAATAAAGTTTGTATATATATATATATATATATATATATATATATATATATATATATATATATATATATATATATGAAGCGTAGGTGTGTACGCATACAATATTACGCACAGAACACAGCCACATAAAGCATATACGTAAAAAACAAATCACGCACACGAAAATCGTGTGTTCGCAGTTGACACAGTGAGTACGTCCAAGCAAAATCACACGCGTGCAGCGCTCATGTGCGCAAAGCTTCAGCGTGTGTGTGTGTGTATGTGTGTGTGTTTGTGTGGGTGGGTGTGTGTGTGCGTGAAAGTGACTCACCTTCATGATGAGGTCATCGTCCTGAATCTTAGTGGTGTACGTGATGCGACCAACCTGCCAGTCCTCCATCAAGTGCCTTACTTCCTCACGTTCAGGGTCGATCAACCTCAGGGCCGTCACGTTCGATCCTCCGTACTTGAAGTCTTCCAGGTTGACCAGGTGCAAGTCCTGCAACACCACCATACAACACAATATTACTTCCTGCAACACCACCACACAACACAATACATTACTGGCTGCACTCTGCCTGCCACGACCTCCTATATTAAGGAGCAAGGTGATACATTGTGTTACTAGGTGATACATTGTGTTACTAGGTGATACATTGTGTTACTAGGTGATACATTGTGTTACTAGGTGATACATTGTGTTACTAGGTGATACATTGTGTTACTAGGTGATACATTGTGTTACTAGGTGATACACTGTGTTACTAGGTGATACATTGTGTTACTAGGTGATACATTGTGTTACTAGGTGATACATTGTGTTACTAGGTGATACATTGTGTTACTAGGTGATACATTGTGTTACTAGGTGATACATTGTGTTACTAGGTGATACATTGTGTTACTAGGTGATACACTGTGTTACTAGGTGACAACAGTTGTTGTACTCATCCGAAACGAATAATAATAACACTAGTAACTAGAGCAATTATTAATGTAGATAGGTAAGGCACATGTTCCAGAGTTAGGTTGCTTTATTACGAGAGGTTTCGGACGAATACAGAGTTGGCGAATATAGTGGAGGGGGAAAAATGACGTGATCAGTTCGTCAAGCTTGAGTAAGTTGTTTAAGGTGGTCAGTCCCTCGGCCTGGAGAAGTGTTTAACATTGTTCAAGACTATAAAATTTAACATATCTGTAGGCTGAGGGACTGACCACCTCGAACTACTTCTTCAGGGTTGATGGACTGATCACATCATCTTTACCTCCCCACTGCTTCTACTGTCTTCATATTCGCCAACTCTGTATTCGACCGATGAAGTCTGCAGTGTAGGCAAAACTTTTCGGAATAAAGCACCCGAACTGTTCCACATGTCTTACTTATCTACGTCTCGGTACTCGGTAACAACTGACCTAGGACAGGCAGCAAGGGGGTCACAACTGACTTAGCACAGGCAGCAAGGAAGTCACATCAAGGTGTCACAACTGATCAAGCACAGACAGCAAGGTGTCACAGTAAGGTGTCACAAGTTGTCATAACTGATCTAGGACAGGCAACAAGGTGTCACAGCAATATGTCACAACAAGGTGTCCCAGCAAGGTGTCCCAGCAAGGTGTCACAACAAGGTATCACAGCAAGGTGTCACAACAAGGTGTCATAGCAAGGTATCCCAGCAAGGTGTCTCAGCAAGGTGCCACAAGGTGCCACAACAAGGTGTCACAACTCACCAGGGAGGAGATGATGTAGTTATGGAACGAGGACATCATGCCGATCTGCTGGGCTTGCTTCAGCACTGTTCCCACGTTCTCTGTCTTGCAGTCCAGGATGATGTTCTGCTCCAGTGTTCCCTTCACCTCGTTCAGCAGGGCCCTGTCAGCAGGAGAACCTGCTTACACTAGCATTCAGTGGAAGAGCAGCCAGCAGGGTTAGCAGCACCTTTCACCATCTGGCTGAAGGATCCTATCATTTGACAGAAAGATCCTAGCATCTAGCATCATCTGGCTCATCTGGCAGGATCCTAACATCATCTGGCTCAGTTGGTAGAAGGATCATAGCATCATCTGACAGAAGGATCCTAGCATCATCTGGCAAAAGGACCCTAGCACTATCTGGCTCAGTTGGCAGAAGGATCCTAGCACTATCTGGCTCAGTTGGCAGAAGGATCCTAGCACTATCTGGCTCAGTTGTCAGTATCCTAACACCATCCAACTCCTTCAAACATACACTTCAGACTTAATAAATCGACGTTCTTTAGGAATTTGGAGAATTCTACAGAACTCACCAAATTCCTGAAGAACTTGCACATCCCAAGGACTCAGGAACAATTTCGGGCAAGTAGAGCGTATGGGCAACTCACCTCATACCTGCTGCTGCTGTTGACCTAGTAAGTAAACAGGTAATCTGGCTGGACTGTACAAGACCTGAGGTAGGATAGCAGCTTCTAGCCTGTCTGGAAACTTACTTGACTTAATGGAAACACTGCACAGTCTACTGGACTGACTGGAAATCCACTGCGGTCGCTGTACACCCACAGGATGGAGTGGGTCTGAGAACACTTGCATGGTGCAGTTGCAGGACTCACCTATAGTCATTACCGCGAGGCAGTTGTCTAATGGAGACCTTGAACTCGTTGGGCGAAGGAGTCTTGAGCAGCTCCTGCATGCGCACCAGACCCTCGTTATCTTCGTACAAGATGCAGAACGAACGCCACCCGAACAGTCGGACAAGGTCCAGGTATGCCTGTTGGCACAACACGTACATATGTAGTACAGCAGCAATAGTAGCAGCACTGGTGGTAGTATTAGTAGTAGTAATAATAATAATAGTAGTAATACCAATAACATTAGTAGTAGTTTCTCCACTCTGGTATCAGGTATAGTTTCTGAAGAGTAAAGGTAATGTGCAGGTGGACACGGTACGTAACACCCATGTCAGGCCACACCTGTCAAACTTGTTCCTCCACTCTGAGACTCACTCTAACAACCACTGCACTTCAACATATCTAATAATATGACACAAAAGGACACTGAAGCAGAAGTCGGCAATTAATTATTATTATATTATTATTATTATTATTATTATTATTATTATTATTATTATTATTATTATTATTATTATTATTATATTCACATGAAAGCACTCAACACAACTGAATCATATATCATTAAATGGTAGGGGAAAAGACAGTACAGAAGGCAATGCAAGAGAGATCGTCAAATTCTAGGAAAGTGAAGTACAAAACGATTTTATACATCATCAGCATCAGCAATAGCAGCCTTCACCTCAGCATTCTCCTGTTCAGTACCAGGGACACCGACCAATCCCCGGGGACGAATATAACATTTAATATTTTTATTACGCAAATATTCTGAAAACTAAGCACTCACAGTGGTAATGAAATATTTACAAGTTTACATCTTGTTACAGATACGAATTCAGTTCCAAAACATTACACTGAAGCACATGAAGTTATTAATATTTAGAATATCCAATAATATAGCAAGGTATGGTCGATCTTACAAAGTTTATGTCTTTGTAAATTATTTAAAAGACAA
>WNWK01047996.1:0-13717 GCA_009830355.1 Cherax destructor
TGTAAACACCACACACTTGCTGTAAACACCACACACGTGCTGTAAACACCACATACTTGCTGTAAACACCACACACGTGCTGTAAACACCACATACTTGCTGTAAACACCACACACTTGCTGTAAACACCACACACGTGCTGTAAACACCACACACTTGCTGTAAACACAACACACGTGCTGTAAACACCACACTTGCTGTAAACACCACACACTTGCTGTAAACACCACACACGTGCTGTAAACACCACACACTTGCTGTAAACACAACACACGTTGCTGTAAACACCACACACTTGCTGTAAACACAACACACTTGCTGTAAACACCACATACTTGCTGTAAACACCACACACGTGCTGTAAACACCACACACGTGCTGTAAACACCACACACTTGCTGTAAACACAACACACTTGCTGTAAACACCACACACTTGCTGTAAACACAACACACGTGCTGTAAACACCACATACTTGCTGTAAACACCACACACTTGCTGTAAACACCACACACTGTTAAACACCACACACTTGCTAAACACACACACTTGCTGTAAACACCACATACTTGCTGTAAACACCACACACTTGCTGAAACACCACACACTGCGAAAACACACACTTCTAAACACACAACTGCTGTAAACACCACACACGTGCTGTAAACACAACACACTTGCTGTAAACACAGCACACGTGCTGTAAACACGACACACATGCTCTAAACACCACACACGTGCTGTAAACACCTGACACGTACTCTAAACACCACACACGTGTTTGAAACAGTCACACGTGCTCTAAACACCACACACGTGTTATAAACACCTTACACGTGCTTTAAACACTTCACACGTGTTCTAAACACTCATATGTGCTCTAAACACCACTCACGTGCTCTAAACGCTCACATGTGCTCTAAACGCCACACACGTGCTCTAAACACTCATACCACACACGTGTACACACGCCAGGGGCTCATGCCTCACACACGTGCAGGCATCGCACACAAGTGTTCACGGATCAAGCACGTGCCCTGGGACCACGGTGCGCACCTCTCACACACGTGGTCAGCCAAGCACGGTGGTCAGTGAGAGTCAGTCTGGTGGAGCAACACCAACAATGTTGACCTTGATAATATGTAAACATTGAGTGAACCATGACGAAGACACTTGTCCATCACAAGTGTTACACAAGTGTTACACAAGTGTTACACAAGTGTTACACAAGTGTTACACAAGTGTTACACAAGTGTTGCACAAGTGTTACAAGTGTACACAAGTGTTAACAAGTGTTGTAAAGTGTTGACAAGTGTTACACAAGTGTTGAACAAGTGTTGCACAATGTGCACAAGGTTGCACAAGGTTACCAAGTGTTCACAAGTGTTATACAAGTGTTACACAAGTGTTGTACAAGTGTTACACAAGTGTTGCACAAGTGTTACACAAGTGTTGCACAAGTGTTGCACAAGTGTTACACATGTGTTACACAAGTGTTGCACAAGTGTTAAACAAGTGTTACACAAGTGTTACACAAGTGTTGCACAAGTGTTGCACAAGTGTTGCACAAGTGTTACACAAGTGTTACACAAGTGTTACACAAGTGTTACACAAGTGTTTCACAAGTGTTACACAAGTGTTACACAAGTGTTACACAAGTGTTACACAAGTGTTACACAAGTGTTGCACAAGTGTTACACAAGTGTTGCACAAGTGTTACACAAGTGTTACACAAGTGTTACACAAGTGTTACACAAGTGTTGCACAAGTGTTACACAAGTGTTACACAAGTGTTGTAAAAGTGTTGCACAAGTGTTACACAAGTGTTGCACAAGTGTTGCACAAGTGTTGCACAAGTGTTGCACAAGTGTTAAACAAGTGTTGCACAAGTGTTGCACAAGTGTTACACAAGTGTTACACAAGTGTTATACAAGTGTTACACAAGTGTTGTACAAGTGTTACACAAGTGTTGCACAAGTGTTACACAAGTGTTGCACAAGTGTTGCACAAGTGTTACACATGTGTTACACAAGTGTTGCACAAGTGTTACACAAGTGTTACACAAGTGTTACACAAGTGTTGCACAAGTGTTGCACAAGTGTTGCACAAGTGTTACACAAGTGTTACACAAGTGTTACACAAGTGTTACACAAGTGTTACAAGTGTTCAGCAAGTGTTCACAAGTGTTACACAAGTGTTACACAAGTGTTACACAAGTTTTGCACAAGTGTTACACAAGTGTTGCACAAGTGTTGCACGAGTGTTGTACAAGTGTTACACAAGTGTTGCACAAGTGTTACACAAGTGTTGCACAAGTGTTGCACAAGTGTTTCACAAGTGTTACACAAGTGTTACACAAGAGTTACACAAGTGCTACACAAGTGTTGCACAAGTGTTAGAAAATTGTTACACAAGTGTTACACAAGTGTTACATAACTGCTACACAATTGTTACACAAGTTTTACACAAGTGTTACACAAGTGTTACATAACTGTTACACAAGTGTTACACAAGTGTTACACAAGTGTTACATAACTGTTACATAAGTGTCACACAAGTGTTACACAAGTGTTACACAAGTGTTACATAACTGTTACACAAGTGTTACACAAGTGTTACACATGTGTTACATAAGTGTTACACAAGTGTTGCATAAGTGACTCATTCATTAACCAGTTTCCAAACTGGTCAAGTTGAATATTGTAAGACCACAGATAATAAGGATCACAGTACTGTACACTGTAAGACCACATACAATAAGGATCACAGTACTGTACACTGTAAGACCACATACAATAAGGATCACAGTACTGTACACTGTAAGACCACATACAATAAGGATCACAGTACTGTACACTGTAAGACCACATACAATAAGGATCACAGTACTGTACACTGTAAGACCACATACAATAAGGATCACAGTACTATACACTGTAAGACCACATACAATAAGGATCACAGTACTGTACACTGTAAAACCACAGATAATAAGGATCACAGTACTGTACACTGTAAGACCACATACAATAAGGATCACAGTACTGTACACTGTAAGACCACATACAATAAGGATCACACAGTACTGTACACTGTAAGACCACATACAATAAGGATCACAGTACTGTACACTGTAAGACCACAGACAATAAGGATCACACAGTATTGTACACTGTAAGACCACAAACAATAAGGATCACACAGTATTGTACACTGTAAGACCACATACAATAAGGATCACAGTACTGTACACTGTAAGACCACATACAATAAGGATCACACAGTACTGTACACTGTAAGACCACATACAATAAGGATCACAGTACTGTACACTGTAAGACCACATACAATAAGGATCACAGTACTGTACACTGTAAGACCACATACAATAAGGATCACACAGTACTGTACACTTAGGACCACATACAATAAGAATCACACAGTACTGTACACTGTAAGACCACATACAATAAGGATCACACAGTACTGTACACTTAGGACCACATACAATAAGAATCACACAGTACTGTACACTGTAAAACCACATACAATAAGGATCACACACAGTACTGTACACTTAGGACCACATACAATAAGGATCACACAGTACTCTACACTGTAAGACCACATACAATAAGGATCACATAGTACTGTACACTGTAAGACCACATACAATAAGGATCACACAGTACTGTACACTGTAAGACCACATACAATAAGGATTATACAGTACTCTACACTGTAAGACCACATACAATAAGGATCACACAGTACTCTACACTGTAAGACCACATACAATGTACACTGTAAGACCACATACAATAGAGATTACACAGTACTGTACACTGTAAGACCATATACAAATTCGTTTATTTTTGTCAGGGTCACTACAACCACACGAACCTTGGGACAATAATCGAATTCTTTCCTCAAGTCATCAGGTTTTGTCATTTTGAATACGTTGAGTACTAAGTGAGTGTTCTCCAGGGTGCACTTTCAAGCACTTGATTAGTTACCGCAAGAAGAAAGTACTTTAAGGAACAAGGAGGAGAAATTTTTTCCTGGGTAGAGGCATGGTTGACAAATAGGCAGCAGAGAGTTTGCATAAATGGAGAGAAATCAGAATGGGGGCACGTCTCAAGCGGTGTTCCAGAGGGGTCAGTTTTGGGCCCCCTGTTGTTTACAATTTACATAAACGACCTAGATGAGGGAATAAATAGCAACATAAGCAAATTTGCTGATGACACCAAAATAGGCCGTCCAATTCATTCTAATGAGGACATTAGAGCACTCCAGGATGATTTGAATAGACTGATGCAGTGGTCGGAGAAGTGGCAGATGCAGTTTAATATAGACAAATGCAAAGTTCTAAATGTTGGACAGGAAAATAACCATGCCACATATAAACTGAATAATGTAGATCTTAATATTACGGATTGCGAATAGGATTTAGGAGTTCTGGTTAGCAGTAATCTGAAACCAAGACAACAGTGCATAAGTGTTCGCAATAAAGCTAACAGAATCCTTGGACCTGACCAGCTTGTGCTACTAGGTCAGATGCCGTGCTCCTCCCTTAAGTGAATGTGACTGACCTGACTAGGTTAAGGTATAGCCTTAAGCCGGTGGGAGAATTGGACCTGCCTCGCATGGGCTAGTAGGCCTGCTGCAGTGTTCCTTCTTTCTTATGTTCTTACTACTACTACTACTGTTACTACTACTACTGAACAGCAAGGAGCCAGCCAGGAATAAACTAAAACACACTAAACAATCCATCACAGCTTAATGAACCCATGTGAAAACTGCAACCAAGTATACACAAGGGGAACCTTAACAAGTCTGGACACCAGAATCAATGTACACAAATATGGACCTAAGAGAGGACAACGCACCTGTTCAACACAGGTGCTCGCACCAACACAGGTGCTCGCATCAACACAGGTGCTCGCATCAACACAGGTGCTCGCATCAACACAGGTGCTCGCATCAACACAGGTGCTCGCATCAACACAGGTGCTCGCATCAACACAGGTGCTCGCATCAACACAGGTGCTCGCATCAACACAGGTGCTCGCATCAACACAGGTGCTCGCATCAACACATTATGAATGAGAATCCAGCCAAAATGATTGTAAATGAATAACTCAGAGGCTTCAAGTATTGTTAAATATCAACACCATCGAACAGAACATGGGACGTTTCAAGGTCTCTGATGTTCTGCTCTGTTTTAAGATTAACAAACAAGACTTGGTAATCAGAAAAAATTACTCGTCCACAGGTATGCCCCTTCCATCACTGTGTTCGAGTGGTTTTATTAGACTGATAAAGTCCCCTGGTGGGCGAAACATCTTGTGGAAAATTTTGGATTTTCTTAAATTCAGCATGGGTAAATTTTAATAATACAATAATTGTGTAATAAAATGTGATGCTGATTTAACCCTTTCGAGAAATTTCGAGTAAGGGGGTGGATAACAGCTGCTAAGTGAAGCCGGGGGCGGAGGAGACGCCATATTGAATTTAATGTGTGAGCACTGGATTTAATTGTGCAATGTAATTTGGCATTTTCCAGGGCCAAATTGGGGTGTTTTGGACTGAATTTGTAATAGGAACCCGTATTAATGTCCCCTGCTCAAGAATTGGGGCAAACATTTTGCGGAACCTCAAGAATTACGTGTAGATGGAGGAAAATAAGTTATGTAGACATCACTCACAGGGAAGTGCACCAATATTCCTTGCATTTAGATCTTAGCTGGCCAGTGTATGGTTTAGGTGTCAAGCAGGTGTTGTGGTGTGATCCATCTACAGTAATTAAGTGGTAGGTGGTAATAAAAAGTAAACCAAAATAACATATAATCTACACAACTTTAATTACCTGAGCAGCTGGTTTTAGTATTGTAATTATTAATGCCAGGTCTAGCTTTTTGTGAGAGTGATGAAGAAGTGGGCAGTTGAAGGAGTTTCAATATAGCGACCTACTGTGATTAAGTCCCACTTACCTCACCCAAATTACTTGCAGGTAATAATTCACGTAATACCCTGTAAATCTCATGCAGGTGATTTGCTCACATTAATATTAATAATAATAATAATAATAATAATAATAATAATAATAATAATAATAATAATAATAATAATAATAATAATAATAATAACAATTTTCACACATCTCTTAATTAAAGCTACCCAGGTGTTACATGTGTCTTATTCAATATCATGTCAGCATTATGCAACTATGTCCTAGTTATAAATAGAAAGGTACACTAGAAGTAGCCTTTTCCTATATTACCAACCCGGTGTGATGTAAGAGAGAGTAGCTCTAATAAATAATATAAAAATGATAATAAAATTAATTATAATAGCAACATAGCTATTAGCATATTGATTAGACTTAATTAACCACTTATCAGATCCTAATATGTGTGTTGGAGGAGGAGCAAGAGAATTTGCTGCATCATTAGTTAATTAACTCGACACTGGGCATCAATCAAGACCGTTACAATCACTTAATATCACCTTAAAGACTCACTCTCAGATAATTAACTGCTGGTACCCTCTTGACGTCACCTGCTTTTGATGCAACGTTAGTTTTTACCTGTTCCTGAGCGTACACTCTACTTATGGCAATGTCCATCTATATATATATATATATATATATATATATATATATATATATATATATTTTTGGAGGAGGTGAATGAATTCATATGTTATTTAGGAGTGGATGTGTCAGCAGATGGGTCTATGAAAGATGAGGTGAATCATATAATTGATGTGGGGAAAAAGGTGAGTGGTGCACTTCGGAGTCTGTGGAGACAAAAACCTTTGTCCATAGAAGTAAAGAGGGGAATGTATGAAAGTATAGTTATACCAACACTCTTATATGGGTGTGAAGCATGGGTGATGAATGTTGCAACAAGGAGAAGGCTGGATGCAGTGGAGATTTCATGTCTGAGGTCAATGTGTGGTGTGAATATAATGCAGAAAATTCGTAGTTTGGAAATTAGGAGGAGGTGCGGGATTACCAAAACTATTATCCAGAGAGCTGAGGAGGGGTTGCTGAGGTGGTTCGGACATGTAGAGAGAATGAAAGTTAGTAGGCACTAACCTCCCGAGGAGATTCTACCGTCCTGCTGAGTGAGTGCGCGTGCAGCAGAAGCCTGTAATTATTTAGATAATGGTAAGATTGCTGGTATCTTGTCTTTGTCCCTCACAAACACGTGAGATAACAGGCACATCTTTCTATTACTACTACTACTGCTTACACCTAGTTCATGTGTGTGTGTGTGTGTGTGTGTGTGTGTGTGTGAATACACTCATCCGAGGTTTCTTATAATCTCTGAATAGTTCCTATTTTTATAGTGTTTGCTCTCATCTCCATTAGAAAATGGAGAAGTGTCATTCCCCTTCTCTTACAGAAATTAATAGATCTAAAAATAAGGAAATTTTAAAGGTGGATTGATTAAATATGTGTGTTTGTAGACTGGATGAAAAGAAAGAATTGATTGTGAATATTATGAGTGAAAAGCTGGATGTCCAAGCTCGAAGAAAAACAAAGCCATAGCGGGTAAGAGAATCAGTCGAGAGAAATAAATGGGAATAAGTCAGGTGTACCTGAGACATTAAGAGCTTATTAAGGAGTAGCGGTAATAATTAATGATAAGTTCAATATATATGAGATGGAATATAAGTGAATAAATTCAACAATTATGTGGACGAAAATAAAGGTAGGATGTGAGAAGTGGGTTTATGTACCAGGGAAGAAGAGAAAGAGATAGAGAGAGAGAGAGAGATAGAGAGAGAGAGAAAGAGAGACAGACAGACAGATAAAGAGAGAGAGAGAGACTGAGATTGATTTTTGGAGGTGTTTATGGAGTTTATAACTAAGCAAGAAAATAATTGTTGTGAGAGACCTTAAACGCTAAAGTGGGAGAAAGTGTTGCAAAGAGCGTAGTAGGTAAATCTGAAGTGCCAGGGGTACATGATAATGGGGGCTTCTAGCTGACCTAAGCATAGAAAGAGGTTTAGTAATATGTAACAATTTGTTTTTAGGAAAACGAGGATAAACAAATACACAGAACACTATTGGAAGAGAGGTAACCTAAAGAGAGTACAGGTATTGAGGAGAGTTTGGGGAAGATGGGGTCGAAGAGGTATGTGGTAGATCTAAGAATGCAGTGTTAGAGTGTGCAACATAAGTCTCTAGGTATAGGAGGGCGGTGTGCGGGAGGAAAGAGGAGTAATTACTGGAATAACGAGGTAAAGAGGGTGGTAATGGAGAAAAGTTAACATATGAGAACACTTTACAATGTAGAAGTTATATACAGAGAGCACAGGATATTGAGAGTTAAAAAAAAAGGTTAAAAAATTGGTGAGGAAGTGCAAAGGAAGAGCTAATGAAAGAGTGGGTGAGGTTTTTATCAATTTTGCCGAGAATAAGAAAACGTTTTGGAGTGAGATCAAGAAGCCTAGGAAACAAATGGAAGTAGTGATGTTCGTGCACTGGGCAGACAGGAATAACATTTTATGAGTGAGAAAGAGTGGGATGAGTGCGGGGAATAGGGGTGCGTGAGGCTGGGGGTAAAATGAAAGGTGGGAAAGCTGCTGGGATTGACGGAATCAAGACAGAAATATTAAAAGTACGTGGGAATATTGTTTTGGAGTGGTTGATGCATTTGGTCACTATATGAATGAAAGAGGCGAAGAATGTTAGAGGTTGGCAGAGATCATTAATAGTTCCTTAAACGCATTTATAGATTTAGAAAAGGTATATGATAGGGTAGCTAGGGAAGCAATGTGACAAATATTGCAAGTACATGCCATGAAGAGGTGGTTGGTTAATTAAAGCTCTTAAGAGTTTTATAAGTGGATGAGGTGTGTGTTCGGGTAAGCAGGAGAGAAAGAGATTATATTCAATTAAAACTAAGTCTTAGACAAGAATGCGTGATGTCACCATGATTGTTTAATATATTTATAGATGGAGTTGTAAAAATGAACGCTAGGGCGTTGGGTACAGATATGGCATTAAAAGATAATGAATCCTGTACAAAGTGGAAGTTCTCACAGTTGTTTTTGTCGAAGACTTGGTTCTTTTGAGATATTCTGAAGAGAAGTTGCAATAATAATAGTAATTATCAATTAATTGTTCGGGAAACTGAACTCTCCCACTTATGTATCAAATACAGGAGCCTCACTTGTGGATACCTCATGGTAAAAACGCCAGACACCATTGCAAGGACTGTCAAGTTGCATTGTCACTTCACAATGTCTAAATAGATTGTCCTGTCTATCAGAGGGGAAGCAGAATTCGCTTCTGACGTTTCAAATGCCCCAACACTAACTCTCGACACCTGCGGACTGGTAAAAACAGGAGAAATATTTCGCAGACCGCTAAGGCAGAAATAATATCCATTATTTATATATAATAGTACAGTATTATTTTTTTTATTTTGTGTATTAGTATTTAAATCTAATAATATAAAATAGAAATTCAATAGCTACTTAGAATAACCAGAAACCGAACAGTAAACAAAAATGTTAATAATATTTAGAAATAGATCGTCTTGAATTTTCTGCCGGAGCGGCAGAAACTTTCTCCGGAGCGGCAGAAACTTTCTCCGGAGCGCCAGAAACTTTCTCCGGAGCGGCGGTTGAAAACCGAGTCTAACTGACATTCTTCCTCCTTTGAGACTGACTCTCTGACTTTTAATATGAAGCAGAATCATTCCCTTCTCATACAGAAAATAATAGATAAAAAAAGGACATTTTAATGGTGGATTGATTAAATATGTGTTTGTAGACTGAATGAAAACAAAGAACTAACTAATATTTTAAATATCTCTAGCACTCTCCCTTACTAACCCTGCACACTCCCGTCCCTTACTCTCCCTTACTAACCCTGCACACTCCTGTCCCTTACTCTCCCTTACTAACCTTGCACACTCCTGTCCCTTACTCTCCCTTACTAACCCTGCACACTCCTGCCCCTTACTCTCCCTTACTAACCCTGCACACTCCTGTCCCTCACTCTCCCTTACTAGCCCTGCACACTCCTGTCCCTCACTCTCCCTTACTAACCCTGCGTACTCCTGCCCCTTACTCTCCCTTACTAACCCTGCACACTCCTGTCCCTCACTCTCCCTTACTAACCCTGCACACTCCTGCCCCTTACTCTCCCTTACTAACCCTGCACACTAATCCCCCTTACTCTCCCTTACTAACCCTGCACACTCCTGTCCCTTACTCTACCTTACTAACCCTGCACACTCCTGTCCCTTACTCTCCCTTACTAACCCTGCACACTCCTGCCCCTTACTCTCCCTTACTAACCCAGCACACTCCTGCCCCTTACTCTCCCTTACTAACCCTGCAGACTCCTCCCTTACTCTCCTTACTAACCCTGCACACTCCTGTCCCTTACTCTCCCTTACTAACCCTGCACACTCCTGTCCCTTACTCTCCCTTACTAACCCTGCACACTCCTGTCCCTTACTCTCCCTTACTAACCCTGCACACTCTTGCCCCTTACTCTACCTTACTAACCCTGCAGACTCCTCCCCTTACTCTCCCTTACTAACCCTGCACACTCATGCCCCTTACTCTCCCTTACTAACCCTGCACACTCTTGCCCTTACTCTCCTTTACTAACCCTGCACACTCCTGCCCCTTACTCTCCCTTACTAACCCTGCACACTCCTGCCCCTTACTCTCCCTTAATAACCCTACACACTCCTGCCCCTTACTCGCTCTTAATAGCCCTGCACACTCCTGCCCCTTACTCTGCCTTACTAACCCTGCACACTTCTGCCCCTTACTATCCCTTACTAACCCTGCCACTCCTGCCCTCACTCTCCCTTACGCTACTAACCCTGCACACTCCTGCCCTTACTAACCCTGCACTCTCTGCCCTTTACTCTCCTACTAACCCTGCACACTCCTGCCCCTTACTCTCCCTTACTAACCATGCACACTCTTGCCCCTTACTCTCCCTTCCTAACCCTGCACACTCCTGCCCTTTACTCTCCCTTACTAACCCTGCACACTCCTGCCCCTTACTCTACCTTACTAACCCTGCACACTCTTGCCCCTTACTCTCCCTTACTAACCCTGCACACTCCTGCCCCTTACTCTCCCTTACTAACCCTGCACACTCCTGCCCCTTACTCTCTCTTACTAACACCGCACACTCCTGCCCCTCACTCTCCTTTACCCTTACTAACCCTACACACTCCTGCCCCTTACTCTCCCTTACTAACTCTGCACACTCTTTTCCTTTACTCTCCCTTACTAACCCTGCACACTCTTGCCCCTTACTCTCCCTTACTAACCCTGCACACTCCTGCCCCTTACTCTCTCTTACTAACACCGCACACTCCTGCCCCTCACTCTCCCTTACTAACCCTGCACACTCCTGCCCCTTACTCTCTCTTACTAACCCTGCACACTCCTCCCCCTCACTCTCCCTTACCCTTACTAACCCTGCACACTCCTGCCCCTTACTAACCCTGCACACTCCTTCCCATCACTCTCCCTTACTCTTACTAACCCTGCACACTTCTGCCTTTTACTTTCCCTAATCATGCACACTTCTTCCCCTTACTCTTCCTTACTAACCCTGCAGACTCCTTCCCTCACTCTCCCTTACTCTTAATAACCCTGCACACTCCTGAACTTACTCTCCTTATTAACCCTGCACACTCCTGCCTCTTCCTCTCCCTTACTAACCCTGCATACTCCTGCCACTTACTAACCCTGCACACTCCTGCCCTTACTCTCCCTTACTAACCCTGCACACTCCTGCCCCTTACTATCCCTTACCCTTACTAACCCTGCACATTCCTGCCCCTTACTCTTCCTTACCCTCACTTACACTGCACACTATTGCCCCTTACGCTCACTCACTAACCCTGCACACTCCTGCCCCTTACTCTCTCTTACTAACCCTGCACACTCCTGTCCCTTTCACTCCCTTACTAACCCGGCACACTCCTGCCCCTTACTCTCCCTTAATAACCCTGCACTCTCCTGTCCATCACTTTCCCTTACTAACCCTGCACACTCCTGCCCCTTACTCTCCCTTACTAACCCTGCACACTAATGTCCCTCACTCTCCCTTACTAACTCTGCGTACTCCTGCCCCTTACTCTCCCTTACTAACCCTGCACACTTCTGTCCCTCACTCTCCCTTACTAACCCTGCACACTCCTGCCCCTTACTCTCCCTTACTAACCCTGCACACTAATCCCTTACTCTCCTTACTAACCCTGACACTCCTGTCCATTACTCTACCTTACTAACCCTGCACCTCCTGTCCCTTACTCTCCCTTACTAACCCTGCACACTCCTGTCCTACTCTCCCTTACTAACCCTGCACACTATGTCCCTCACTCTCCTTACTAACCCTTCACACTCCTGCCCTTACTCTCCTTACTAACCCTGCACCTCCTGTCCCTCACTATCCATACTAACCCTGCACCTCCTGTCCCTCACTCTCCCTTACTAACCCTGCACCTCCTGCCCCTACTCTCCCTTACTAACCCTGCACATCATGCCTCTACTCTCCCTTACTAACCCTGCACTCCTGTCCCCCACTCTCCTTACTAACCCTGCACACTCCTGCACTACTCTCCTTCAACCCTTCACCTCCTGCCCTCCCTACCTAACTCTCTACCCTTACTAACCCTGCACCTCCTGCCCCTACTCTCCTTACTAACCCTGCACCTCCTGCCCTACTCTCCCTTACTAACCCTGCACTCCTGCCCCTCACTCTCCCTTACCCTCACTAACCCTGCACTCCTTCTCTCCCTTACTAACCCTGCCTCCTGCTCTCTTCTCTCTTACTAACCCTCCATGCTCACTCTCTCCTCTAACCCTGCAACTCCTGCCTCTACTCTCTTCCCTTACTAACCCTGCACACTCCTGCCCTACATCCTACCCTACAACCCTGCACATTCCTGCCATTACTAACCCTGCATTCCTGCCCTTACTCTTCAACCCTCCACACTGCCACTATTGCCTCTTACTCTCCTCACTAACCCTGCACTCATGCCCTTACATCCTCTTACTATACCCTAACCCTGCACTTTCCTCCCATTACTAACCCTGCACATTCTGCCTATACTCTCTTATACTAACACTGCACACTCTGCCCCTTCTCTGCCTACTAACCCTGCACCTCCTGCCTACTCTCCTTACTAACCCTGCACTCCTGCCCTTCCACTCCTACTAACCCTGCCACTTCTGTCCCTACTCATACCCTGCACACTCCTTCCCTTACTCTCCCTTATTAACCCCCCACACTCCTCCCTCTTACTATCCCTTACCCTTACTAACCCTGCACACTCCTGCCCCTCACTCCTCTCTTCCCTCATTAACCTTGCACACTCCTGCCCTTACTCTCCCTTACCCTCACTAACCCTGCACACTCCTCCCTCACTCTCCCTTACCCTCACTAACACTAGCACACTCCTGCCCCTCACTCTCCTTACCCTCACTAACACTAGCACACTCCTGCCCCTCACTCTCTCTTACCCTCACTAACACTTGCACACTCCTGCCCCTCACTCTCCTTACCCTCACTAACACTAGCACACTCCTGCCCCTCACTCTCCCTTACCCTCACTAACACTAGCACACTCCTGCCCCTCACTCTCTCTTACCCTCACTAACACTGCACACTCCTGCCCCTCACTCTTCTTACCCTCACTAACACTAGCACATCTGC
>WNWK01047997.1:0-13717 GCA_009830355.1 Cherax destructor
GGTAAATGTAAATGGGGAACCATTAATTGAGCTATGTGTAGAAAGAGGTTTGGCAATAAGTAATACATATTTTATGAAAAAGAGGATAAATAAATATACAAGGTATGATATAGCACGTAAGGAAAGTAGTTTGTTGGATTATGTATTGGTGGATAAAAGGTTGATGGGTAGGCTTCAGGATGTACATGTTTATAGAGGCACAACGGATATATCGGATCATTATTTGGTTGTAGCTACAGTTAGAGTAAAAGGTAGATGAGACAAAGAGAAAATGGCAACAGCAAGTAAGAGAGAGGTAAAAGTGTATAAACTAAGGGAGGAGGAAGTTAGGGTGAGATATAAGCAACTATTGGCAGAAAGGTGGGTTAGTGCAAGTATGAGTAGTGGAGGGGTTGAAGAGAGTTGGGATAGTTTTAAAAATGCAGTATTAGAATGTGGGGCAGAAGTTTGTAGCTATAGGAGGGTGGGTGCAGGAGGAAAGAGGAGTGAGTGGTGGAATGAAGAAGTAAAGGGTGTGATAAAAGAGAAAAAGGTAGCTTATGAGAGGTTTTTACAAAACAGAAGTGTTAATAGAAGAGCAGAGTATATGGAGAGTAAAAGAAAGGTGAAGAGAGTGGTGAGAGAGTGCAAAAAAAGAACGGATGAAAGAATGGGAGAGGCTCTGTCAAGAAATTTTGCTGAAAACAAGAAAAAATTTTGGAGTGAGATAAACAAGGTAAGAAAGCCTAGGGAATGAATGGATTTGTCAGTTAAAAACAGAGTAGGAGAGTTAGTAGATGGGGAGCTGGAGGTATTGGGTAGATGGCGGGTATATTTTGAGGAACTTTTAAATGTCGATGAAAAAAGGGAGGCGGTAATTTCATGTACTGGCCAGGGAGGTACAACATCGTTTCGGAGTAAAGAAGAGCAGGATGTGAGTGTGGGGGAGGTGCGTGAGGCATTACGTAGAATGAAAGGGGGTACAGCAGCTGGAACTGACGGGATCATAACAGAAATGTTAAAAGCAGGGAGGGATATAGTGCTGGAGTGGTTGGTATTTTTGTTCAATAAATGTATGAAAGAGGGGAAGGTACCTAGGAATTGGCAGAGAGCATGTATAGTTCCTTTATATAAAGGGAAGGGGGATAAAAGAGAGTGTAAAAATTATAGGGAAATAAGTTTACTGAGTCCATGCGTGTCGTAAGAGGCGACTAAAATGCTGGGAGCAAGGGGCTAGTAACCCCTTCTTCTGTATATATTACTAAATGTAAAATGGGAAACTTTCGTTTTTCATTTTTGGCCACCCCGCTTTGGTGGGAAACGACCGACGTGTTGAAAGAAAGAAGAAGTTTACTGAGTATACCAGGTAAAGTGTATGGCAGGGTTATTATTGAAAGAATTAGAGGTAAGACAGAGAGTAGGATTGCAGATGAGCAAGGAGGCTTTAGAGTGGGTAGGGGATGTGTAGATCAAGTGTTTACAGTGAAGCATATATGTGAACAGTATTTAGATAAAGGTAGAGAAGTTTTCAATGCATTTATGGATTTAGAAAAGGCATATGATAGAGTGGATAGGGGAGCGATGTGGCAAATGTTGCAAGTGTATGGAATAGGTAGTAAGTTACTGAAGGCGGTAAAGAGTTTTTATGAGAATTATTATTATTATTATTATTATTATTATTATTATTATTATTATTATTATGTTTAACCCAGTTGTTTATTAATAAACCTTAAATGTATATACAGTAATACCCCAGCTTTCATTCTTAATCTGTTCCAGAAGGACGAAAACTGAAGTAATATTTCCCCATAAGAAATAATGTAAATCCAATTAATCTGTTCCAGACACCCAAAAATATTAACAAAAAATAAATTTTATAAAGAATAACTAGTTTTACATACAGAAAACAATGATAAATAAATACAAATAACTAATTTTAATGATAAATGAACATTACATACCTTTATTGAAGACACTTGGTGTATGGAAGAAGGCGAGGAGGGGAGAGGGAGTTGAGGTTATTGTTTGGAAGGGGAATCCCCTTCAATAAGGACTTCAGGTATCAAAGCCCTATCCAGAGTTACTTCCCTTCTTTGTCTTTTACTGCCACTAGGACCAGCTTGATAGTTACAGGACCCCTGTCACAAAATATCTGTCCAGAGAGCTCAATTTCTGGCTTCTCTTTAAGATTTGCCTAAAATGGGACAAGGTATTGTCATTGAACATGTTGCAGACACAGCTTGCAACAGCTTTGTTAGGGTGATATTTCTCCACAAAACTTTGCAACTCATTCCACTTTGCACACATGTCCTTAATCACTGAAGAAAGCACATTCTCCCCTCTCTCTTTCTCCTCCTCTGAAGCAATTTCCTCAGGTGCGGTCACTTTCGTACTTTGCTTCTTTCTACTTTCCACTATGCCACTTTCGTACGTTGCTACAAGTTCTTTCTTTGGCCTCATGGTGGCTTATTTCACAGTCACGATCAATAAACAAGCACAAAAAACAATGGATGAACGTGCGGAGTACATTGGAACCCCGAGTTTCATACGCCATGAGTATCGCACTTTTCGAGTTTCGAAGCACTTTTTTAGCTAAATTTTGTCCCGAGTTTCACACTGTGCCCCGTGTTTCATACTGCGTACCAGACCAGTCTGCCTGCCTGTGCCTGCGCACCTCCCCACGCAGGCGTTGTGAGTCAGTCTGGCTTTGTTTGAGTGAACATTACCCTGCGTGCTCATTCAAACATTTCACAATTAATTCATTGTGTTTGCTGCTTGTTTGAGTGCAACTGTGAAATAAGTCACCATGGGACAAAAGAAACATCCTAGTGGCACCCCTTTGGTGTAGCAAGTAAGTTAAGCGATTAATCAATAGAAAAAGGACAGCACATAACTAACTCCTCCAATGTTGTTGGAGGTATATAGGGCTACTGACAACACCGCCGCCTCTTGCTGCCGCCTTCACCACCACTATGCTTATGCTCTCAGTGGCCTTTATACACCCAACAACAATATCAACACAACACTCCTCACATACATAATGACGCATTTTATTCATTCTAGAGTATATGTCATGTTTCTGTTATTAATATTGTTTATTATGTCATATTAGATGAATTGTGATAGATAAATAAACTGTATACTAGTTGATATTAGTGTCATATTTAACTTTTTGACTGTTTCGGTTGTATATACAGTGGACACCCGAGTAACAAACACCCCGGAAATCGTACTATTATGTAAGTATGATATTGTAAGTGCTTGTGGAAGTGTATTTTTGGGGTCTGAAATAGACTAACCTACGTGACATTATTCCTTAAGGGAGTAAATTCGTTCGGTAATTGCACTTGAGCAGGCTTCTGGAATGAAGTTTTTTCGTTACTCGGGGGTCCACTGTATACGTCTTACGAGCCAATGTTTCGGACGTATTAAGATGCATAAATTCTAGTGGCCTCAAATCAAGCAGGAGAAAGCTGGTAGGCCTACATGTGAGAGAATGGGTCTGTGTGATCAGTGTGCGCAGTATAAAAAAAATCGGGCAGGCAGTGGTGCATTGTGGGAACGCCATTTCAGTAGTTCTTGTTCAGCATGCCTAGCGGTAAGAATTATCTGACTCCTTGGTGCATCTGGGACTCTTCTCTGCCTCAATGATAGCTCTAACACAGATGGAAGTGTCTCTGAAGATAAATTTCATGGTTTTGAGGAGTTTGTGACCGAAAGAAATGCCCAGGATACCAGAAGGAAGGAAGGAAGAAAGAAAGAAAGAAAGTAAGGAAGGAAGAGATGAGAGGAAGGAAAGAAGAGATGAGAGGAAAGAAGAAGGGAGGAGGAAAGGAAGAAGGAAGGAATTAAGAAAGAAAGAGAGAAAGGAGGGAAGGAAGGAAGAGATGAGAGGAAGGAAGGAACAAAATAAGTAAGAAAGGAAGGAAGGAATGAAGGAAGAAAGGAAGGCAGGAAGGAAGAGATGAGAGGAAGGAAGGAAGGAAATATGTAAGAAAGGCAGAAAGAAAGGAAGGAATGAAGGAAGAAAGGAGGTAGGTATGAAGGAAAGGAAGGAGGTTGTGGGGAAGAAGACATGGGTCCCCTTTTGTGTTGACAGGCAGTGTGGGTGGTGAGTAATGGTATAATATGTCATTTTGACAGCTGCCTTACCCTGACTCAGCAAATTTAGATGTCCACAAACACACACACACATAGCTTGGAGCTTTGAAGTGCTAATTGCAGTTGATGGAAAGTGTCCAGTCCTTATACATATATGTGTATATATATTATAGAACAATGGTAATAAACAATTTTTTTTATTGTTGGTTGGTGTAAACAAGTTTTGTAAACAATATAATGATACTAATGTTTGTGTGATTATTGTGTTGCATACAATGAGTGTATATATATACATTGCACCTTACTTTGGTATCACAGGCCACATAAGTTACATAAAAAAATTAAATAGTGAGAAAAGCAAGAAATCTACGAAAGGAAGTAAACCTAAGTTTACCAGGTGAGCGGCATTCGCCGCTGTTGCCATACGTGGCTCATTTTTTGCCAACTTTACGCCTCTATATTTCGGTAAGTACTGATTGCAATAAAAAAAAATTGGGATTTAAACAATCAGAAAAATAATCTTAACATTTTGAAAACAAAAAAATATTTTTTTTTTTCGAATATTTCCCGACATAGAATGACAGTTTCAGAGAGGAGCCTCGGACAGTCAAAATAAACTGCAAAGTCGCTGTTTTACACCAAAAACAGTTTTTTTTTTCATTATGCACTGTGTGCTGCAGGATTTTTTTTTATATAGTGCACACTTACCACACATATCTATTCTCTCATATGTAGGCCTAAATTTACCGGTCACAGCTTATCTGAGTGAGCTGAGCTCATAGTGACTGACAGTGGCTTCAAAGGCACCTTATCTTTTATGTGCTTTACACAACAAGAAGCATTTCTTTTATTCGTTGGAACTATGGCTAGGGCTAAAAGGGAGCAGGTTATAACAATAAATGGAGAAAAACAAATTGGAATGTCTTATGCAGCAAGTAGCGCCACCAAACAGTAGTGGTAGGTTGGTGTGGCAACCCCAGAAATTTGAAATTAAGCTAACTGAAATTTGTGCCGGATTACTGATGGAACTGGATTACTGATTGCTGGATTAGTGATGGCTAACCTATATTAGTTTTTATGATTCACTTAGACACTTACTTTTGTCAGGCATGGCATCAGATCTGATGCCTGAAGTATCACTTATAGTTTAACCCTTGTTGGGGAAGGCATTATATTAAATTCCTTCAAAAAGTGTATTTTATGGCAAAAAAAAAAAAAAAAAAATGCGTAAAAATAAATATGTCTTAGAATTGCCTATACAGTGGTCCCTCGGTTTTCGCCGAAAATTCGTTCCAGAATGCTGCTCAAGTGCCATTACCGAACGAATTTACTTCCTTAAGAAATAATGTCACGTAGGTTAGTCTATTTCAGACCCCTAAAAATACACTTGCAACAGCACTTAAGAAAATACACTTACATAAATGTTCGAGTTTGGAGATGCACGAAAACCGAGGGACCACTGTACATATTATCACAATATAGGTTTCAAATTTTGTTCTCTCTCAAATATAATGCCTTGCCCATTAAAGGATTAAGGTTGTCATAACAGTGGCATCAATGTTACCTGTTCAGCGAGTTCCTTGATGAGAAGAACAGATATAAATGTCTTGCCAGAACCTGTACCAAGAACAAGAATGGAGTTTTCTTTCTTGGCTTGTTCAAACAGGTGCAGCTGGTAGGGTCGGGCAATAAACTCACAACAACGTTCCTGAAACTAACAATTACCTCATTATATTATTCAAACAGTTGCAGCTGGTATCAATCAATCAATGAATTTCCACATGATAAATGGTTTGTTCAACATTGGAGAACATTACATCTTTTATATGGAAAGCCTCTTAAGTTTTACAAAACATTTCAGGCAAGCTTATACAGTCAACCCTTCATTTTCGTGTTTAATCCGTTCCAGAGGGATCGACTAAAACTGAAATCAACGAAAACTGAAGCTATTTTCCCCATAAGAAATAATGTAAATTCAATTAATCCGTTTCAGACACCCAGGAGTATTAACAAAAAATATTTTTTTAGAGATTAAATATAGATTTACATGCAGAAAAGAATGAAAAATAAATATAAAGCACTAACATGTTTAAATGAACATTTAACAGCACACTTACCTTTATTGGCGACTCCTGTTGGTGTATGGAAGATGGAGTGGAGGAGAGAGGGAGGCGAGTTTATTGTTGGGAGGCAGGACAAAATGCTTCAATTTGACACTAATATCAGCTCTACGGCTTATTTATCTATCAAAATTCATCTAATATGACATAATAAACAATATTAATAACATAGAAACCTGATATAAACTCTAGAATGAATAAAACATGTCATTATGAATGTAAGGACTGGTAGTAGTGTTGTTGTTGTTGGGTGTAAGGGCCACTGACCATAAGCCATGGTGGTTGTCGGGGGCAGCAGAAAGCCACCACAACTATTCACACAAACAATGTACATAAATAAGAAATATTTACACTTTAATTTATAAATAAGAAATATTTACACTTTAATTTATAAATAAGAAATATTCACACTTATATAAATAAGAAATATTCACACTTATATAAATAAGAAATATTCACACTTATATAAATAAGAAATATTTACACTTACCTTGGAGGAGATGTTGGGAGAGGGCGGCTCTGGTCTCAGTGCCCTATATTCCTCAAACAAACAATGGACGAGTTAAATTTCGTGTTGTTATTTTTCTATCAATTAATGGCTTAACTTACTTGCTACACTGTTAATGCTACACTTTATCACTAGCTGGTGCTATAGCCTTTATCGACTCCACTTTGATACTTTGCTACAATTTCTTTCTTTAATTCTATGGTGTTCCTCACTTTCTTTACCAAAGGACTGGCACTAGGAGCTTCCTTTGGGTCCATGGTGGCTTATTTAGCAGTCACACACAATAATCAAGGGCCAAAAACAATGGATTGTTAAGAAATATTTTGTATGAACTCGCAGGATAATGTTCACTCAACCAGAAACAATGCTACACTGCCTGAGAATGTGCATAGGAGGCGGGCTTGCAGGCTTTGTATGTGCACTGGGCACTGGACAGGTTCCGTACCATGAACGAAAACGAAGCCAATCACCGAAAACGGAGTTAATATTTCAACGAAAAAAGTTCCCGAAAACTGAAATCACCGAAAACGGAGATACATGAAAACGGAGGGTTGACTGTACTTAACGTACCTCTATAGTATTTTACATATACAGTAGACCCTCGCTATTCGAACATTCTTCACTCCAGAATGCTGTTACCAAACAAATTTATTCCCATAAGGAATGATGTAAATTAGATTAGTCCATTTAAGACCCCCAAAAATACATTTATAAAAGCACTTACAATAATAAACTTACATTAATAGGGTGAGTTTTGGAGTGTTCGAATAGCAAGGGTCCACTGCAGTATGTTTAAAAGACAATACTACAATGAAAGTCCAATAAAACAGACTAACAGTACAGTCATCCCTCGGTTTTCGGTTTTAATCCGTTCCAGATGGATCGGCTAAAACCAAAATCGGCGAAAACCAAAACTATTTTCCCCATAAGAAAAAAAATTTTTGGGGGGCCTTAAAGAAAGATTTACATGCACAAATGAATGAACTGAATGTGGCACTTACCTTTATTGAAGACTGATGTTGCTGGATGGGAGAGAGGGAAGATGGGAGAGGGAAGAGACCCTAATTTTTGGAAGGGGAATCCCCCTCCATAAGGACTCTAGGTACCAAGTCCTTATCCGGGGTCACTTCCCTGCATGCCTGCTACACTCCCTCCCTGCCTGCTACACTCCCTCCCTGCCTGCTACACTCCCAGCATACCTGCTACACTCCCTGCATACCTGCTACACTCCCTGCATACCTGTTACACTCCCTGCATACATGCTACACTCCCTGCATACCTGTTACACTCCCTGCATACATGCTACACTCCCTGCATACCTGCTACACTCCCTGCATGCATGCTACACTCCCTGCATGCCTGCTACACTCCCTGCATTCATGCTACACTCCCTGCATGCCTGCTACACTCCCTGCATGCCTGCTACACTCCCTGCATGCCTGCTACACTCCCTGCATGCCTGCTACACTCCCTGCATTCATGCTACACTCCCTGCATTCATGCTACACTCCCTGCATGCCTGCTACACTCCCTGCATGCATGCTACACTCCCTGCATGCATGCTACACTCCCTGCATGCATGCTACACTCCCTGCATGCATGCTACACTCCCTGCATGCCTGCTACACTCTTAAACTCCATCGTGTTTCTCAATTTCACTATCATATTTTTCTATTATTTCTTCATTTCTACAGTGTTCCTCACTTTCTTTACCAAAGAAGTGGCACTAGGAGCTTTCTTTGGGCCCATGGTAGCTTATTTAGTAGTCACACACAATAATCAAGGCCCAAAAACAATGAATTGTTAATAAATGTTTTGTATAAACTCCTGGGGTGATGTTCACTCAAGCGTAAACAATGCTAGACTGCGTGACAATGTGCGTGGGTGGCGGGCCTACGGCCTTTGTATGTGCGCGGCACTGGTGGACAGGTCCCATACGGTCGGCGAAAACTAAAACAATCGGCGAAAACTAAGACAAATTTTCCCTGAAAAAAGTCGGCGAAAACCAAAATCGGCGAAAACCAAGGGATGACTGAGTGAAACCTCGAGTTTCGGCCACCCCAAGAATCGACCGCTTCAAGTTTCAGTCGCTTTTTTTTCAGCTTAATTTTGTCCCAACTTTTGGCTGGCATACCAGACCTGTCTGCCTGCCCGTGCTTGTGTGGCTTGCCACGCAGGTGTCGTGAGCCAGTCTAGCATTGTTTACCCTTGAATGAACATTACCCTGCGCGCTCATCCAAACATTTCACAATAGGGCTTAAGGCTGACCCTGACCCTGACGACCCTCTCCCTGTTGTGGAAGGTATTGTGGCATAGGACAAGTCCCTGGGGTTGGAGTTGAGTGGTGAGGATGTGGAAGAGTTGGTGGACGACCACAGGGAAGAGCTAACCACTGACGAGCTGCAAGAGCTTCATCTGGAGCAGCATTAGACCACAGTTGTGGAACTTACTTCACAGGAGGAGGAGGAGGAAGAGGGAGTGAAGGAGGTGCCTTCTTCAGTGCTTAAGGACATGTGTGGAATAAGCTGTAAATTTTCGTGAAGAAATACCACCCTGAGCAAGCAGAAACAACCCATCTCTACAACATGTTCAGTAACAAAACAATGTCCCATTTTAGGGACATCTTAAAGAGGCTCCAGCAACAGAGCACTCCTGACAGTTATTTTGTGCGACAGGGGTCTAGTGACTCTCAAGATGGTCCTAGTGGCATTAAAAGACAAAGGGAAGTAACCCCAGAGAGGGACTTGTTACCTGAAGTCCTTATGAAGGGGGATTTCCCTTCCAAACAATGAATGCTCCCTCCCCCTCTCCTCCTATCTTCCAGATGCCAGCAAGTCTCTTCAATAAAGGTAAGTAAATATTATTTAAAATGTTTATTTAAATGTTTAATTATAAATTTATTACATTATATGAGTGGTGGAATGAAGAAGTAAAGGGTGTGATAAAAGAGAAAAAGGAAGCTTATGAGAGGTTTTTACAAAACAGAAGCGTTAATAGAAGAGCAGAGTACAGTGGTAACTCGAGTTACGATATTTTTTCGTTCGAGAATGCTGTTCGAGTGCCATTACCAAACAAATTTATCCCCATAAGGAATAATGTAAAATAGACTAGTCCTTTTACACCCCCAAAAATATACCTACAAAAGCATTTAAAAAAATAAACTTGCATAAAAGGGCGATTTTGGGGACCATCGTAACTCGAGGTACCACTGTACTGTATATGGAATGTAAAAGAAAGGTGAAGAGAGTGGTGAGAGAGTGCAAAAGAAGAGTGGATGAAAGAATGGGAGAGGCTCTGTCAAGAAATTTTGCTGAAAACAAAAAAATATTTGGAGTGAGATAAACAAGTTAAGAAAGCCTAGGGAACGAATGGATTTGTCAGTTAAAAACAGAGTAGAGGAGTTAGTAGATGGGGAGCTGGAGATATTGGTTAGATGGCGGGAATATTTTGAGGAACTTTTAAATGTCGATGAAAAAAGGGAGGCGGTAATTTCATGCACTGGACAGGGAGGTATAACATCGTTTAGGAGTGAAGAAGAGCAGGATGTGAGTGTGGGGGAGGTGCATGAGGCATTGCGTAGAATGAAAGGGGGTAAAGCAGCTGGAACTGATGGGATCATAACAGAAATGTTAAAAGCAGGGGGGATATAGTGTTGGAGTGGTTGGTATTTTTGTTTAATAAATGTATGAAAGAGGGGAAGGTACCTAGGGATTGGCAGAGAGCATGTATATATAGGGGAGGGGGATAAAAGAGATTTTAAGAATTATAGGGGTAATGGCACTCGAACAGCATTCTCGAACGAAAAAATATCGTAACTCGAGTTACCACTGTACTCTGCTCTTCTATTAACGCTTCTGTTTTGTAAAAACCTCTCATAAGCTTTAGAGTGGGTAGGGGATGTGTAGATCAAGTGTTTACAGTGAAGCATATATGTGAACAGTATTTAGATAAAGGTAGGGAAGTTTTCATTGCATTTATGGATTTAGAAAAGGCATATGATAGAGTGGATAGGGGAGCAATGTGGCAAATGTTGCAAGTGAATGGAATAGGTAGTAAGTTACTGAAGGCTGTAAAGAGTTTTTATGAGGATAGTGAGGCTCAGGTTAGGGTGTGTAGGAGAGAGGGAGATTACTTCCCGGTAAAAGTAGGTCTTAGACAGGGATGTGTAATGTCACCATGGTCGTTTAATATATTTATAGATGGGGTTGTAAAAGTAGTATATGCAAGGGTGTTGGGGAGAGGAGTGGGATTAAATTATGGGGAATTAAATGTAAAATGGGAGTTGACACAGTTACTTTTTGCTGATGATACTGTGCTTATGGGAGATTCTAAAGAAAAGTTGCAAAAGTTAGTGGATAAGTTTGGGAGGGTGTGTAAAGGTAGAAAGTTGAAAGTGAACATAGATAAGAGTAAGGTGACGAGGGAATCAAATGATTTAATTAAAAAAAAATTGGATATCACATTGTAGAGAGGGATTATGGAAGAAGTGAATGTTCTCAGATATTTGGGAGTTGACTTGTCAGCAGATGGGTTTATGAAGGATGAGGTTAACCATAGAATTGATGAAGGAAAAAAGGTGATATTGATAATATGTCGGATAACTGGACCAGGATATTGACTTTGTTGCAAAAGCCCAGTAACAGGCTGGATGCTAGAAGGGCATTCCTTTCTAGTGTTCACTGGAGATGTCTATTTCTAATAGATATTGCATCATTTTGTAACAAATGGGGGCCTGTCCGAGATCTTCTTGATCCAAGGTGTTGGAGAAATTGTCCAGTTTGCCATACTAGTAACACTATGGTCAAACACTTTGAGTAATTTCTTAATCCAAAGACAAAGAGTTTGGTCGTGTACAACATCATAGGTGTAGGTATGTACCTGCCCGAGTCTCTTGATCCAAGGAGATGGAAATACCATTAATGAGCTCTAGCTCTAAGACAACCGACACTAGTTTTAACTTGTAAAGTAAATTCCTATATTAGGATTCTAGCTTCCCATAATCACTCTCTCATAGTGTACTTATTTTCGTGATGTATGATAAGGTGAAAAAGTTAATTGATACTCTGACTTTGTCGAAGTTACGTACTTTAAAACTTCAGACGCGTTGGCAAGTAGCCAAGTATCTGGGTGTGATGTACAACCGGAATTACACCGCAGACACTGTCAGAGCATTAATTAGATACAAATGGCATATTAAACAGAATGTTCGTCTTAAACTTCATTTAGAGTTGTGTTACCTTGTCAGGTTCTTCCTGGGTGTTTCATCAAGTACATAATAAATGCTCAGAATTTTGGCATGCCCATTTTCTATATTGTTTCCTGCTCACGCAGAGATTTCTAATTCAGAGTCAGATACAGAGAGCATAGTGTCACAATTAGGAAGTATGTCGCTAATTGATGACGTAGACGTGAGGGCAACTCAGGCAGAAGTTTCTGAGCCTAGTATAACTCAGTTCTCTCTCACCCCTTCCCATATTACTGAGACATTAGTACAGAGTGTAGCTGGAAGTATGACGCAGCCTCATACTAGTACCGTTTATGCTACACCTGTGTCTACTTATCCTAGACCAGATCTAGACTCTATTGGCATGGCTGGATATTACAACCTCAGGTTCAATTGCCTGTTAACCTGAGTGTAAAAGGGAGCTTGGAGCAAAGAAACACAGTAGAAAATGCTTTGAATTTGTATTTCCTTCACCAAGCAGTTAGATTAATATATAAGACTTTTGTCTTTTCCTTCACCAAGTAAATAGAAAAGGGCTTTTTACACATATGTACACTATATACAGAGTAGTATTAGTGCATGCCACGGTTGTCTAGGCTAAACAGCAGCCAAAAGACAGACAACCTTCCACAACCAGCTCTATGCAGGAATTCCAATGACAAACCGCGAGTGGTATCCACATCACCTTTGTCATTGTTAAACTTGCATTTTAATTGGCTGAACCGAGTCGTTGATTTGATGATGGGGCCCCATCGCCAAACCCTTAACGATGGTTCACTGGTTGGAGGGGAGCCTATGTGGGTGTGTTTAACATGCTCTGAATAAAGATTACATACTCTTTGCATGCAACACCCCCACCCCATGAGGGCTCAGGACTAGGCTTCCACCTCAAATGGGTAGAGTGCCACCATGGCACATTATAATAAGGGGACTGCCTTTCCCCTCAACCATCCCGCTCATTAGTTAAAGCTAAACTTTTCTAGAGACATAAAGTCCGGCTTTAAACTTAAGAGTGAGACAGCAGACGGTAGGGCTAGCTTAGGTGCAAGGTGCCTGCAGTCGGTAGCAGGGCACCTCCCCACTAAAAAAAAAAAAAACAATAGGGGAAAAAAAAAGGGCTGGTTCCACCCAAAGTCCCTAACACATCCTAACTAAATACAATGACTTCTGGACAGCACATCAGCTAGCACATTTCTTTTGCCAGCGATGTGTATAATTTTTACATTGTAGGGTTGCAACCTAATACTCCAATGCATGAGTCTTGTATTATGATTCTTTATGTGCTGGAAATACACCAGAGGGTTGTGGTCGCTGTAGATAGTGACCACCTGAGAGTACTGGCCCACGTAGACATCAAAATGCTCTAATGCCAGAAGTAGAGCCAGGGCCTCCTTCTCTGTAGTGGAGTAGGCCCTCTGGTGTGGTTGGTATTTGGCCGAAAAATATGCCACAGGCTGCAACCCATCATCCCCAGATTGCAGAAGCACTGCCCCAACCCCAGACTCACAAGCATCTGCTTGCAAAAAAAAAAGGTTTTGAAAAGTCTGGAGACAAAGGAATGGGTGCAGTACAAAGTAATCTATTTGCTTTCGTAAAAGCATCTTGACATTCTGGTGTCCAATTAAAGGGAACTTTGTGACTGGTAAGTGAGGTTAGAGGTGCAATATCTGCAAAATTTTTACAGAATCTTCTATAAAACCCTACCATCCCTAGGAAACGTTGAAGGGATTTCCTGTCAGGGGAAACTGGATAATTTTTAATGGCCAGAATTTTTGCAAATTTAGG
>WNWK01047998.1:0-13717 GCA_009830355.1 Cherax destructor
GCCCTAACAACTCCCCCATGCAGTTCCAGTCCCCAACCCCCCTAAAAAAATTAAAACCCCCCCCCTGGAAATGTCATTTCTGCCATGAAGGGGCCCCCAGTTGTCAATGAATTTACTGTTTTTCCCTTTAAAAATATTTTCACCCAGCAATTAAACCCAAATTCCCCTGGAAAACCATTTTTTTCCAACCCCCTCCGGAAAATAAATGACAGGGTTCCCCCCTTCTTCCTAATTCTGCTTTGCTGACCTATAGCTGCTAATCAGCTCCTAATCCTCGCCTGATTTTCCCCCCCAGCACTGAGACAGATAATAGGATTGCTCCCTTACCCCCTGATGTCGTAAAGGTAACAATACCTTCATCCCAGCCCCAGGATAACATACCCTCTGTCTCCTTTCCCCTTATCCTTAAGACAAAATTCCCTATCCATATCCTAATCTGATTCCCCAACTAAAACAATTTCTTACCTTGACGGGGGGGTTTGCATGGCGTTCTCGCCGGTCTTTGTAGGACCTTGCGGGGTTTTCCCCAATTCGTCGGTTAAAAAAAAAAAAGGTTCCTGGTTTTCCCCCAGTCTCCTGGACCTTCTTCACTTCACCCCCCCTTCAGATCCGACTAACATCCACTTGGGGTTTGACCCCGGGAGACATTGTTGGGATAACCTTCAAAACCCTTAACGTTGAATTTCTCTTCTAGCTTCCGTTAATTCTGCCTTAAGTTGGAGATACAGCCTTAGAGGAAGCCATCCCCAATCCAGGTACAAGGGGCGGCACAGTAGAAAAGTCTTCACAGAAAAAAGATGGTTCAGCCCACAACCGTCCTCACTGGCTGTCCCGTCACCACTGAGCTAAAGTACGTCACCACTGAGCTACGTACCGTCCCCACTGAGCTAAGCCGTCCCACTGGTAGCCTTACTGTGTTGATGCGACAGTTTTAGTATAATTAAAACAATTTGCCACTTTAGTTGTTTCAGGGATTTTTAACATTTAGTACTATTTGATCTATCAGGGTTTAGGTGTCCCCAAACTTTTTAGTTTTGCCAGAGCTTTCTATGGTTATTCTTGTACTCTTTTTTTGAGCAATATCCTAGCCTTTGTCCTTTTATAAGCCTCTGCCTCTGTTCCTCCCCCTTTGGAACATTTACTTTCCCTATCTTTTGCCTTAAATTTTTTATCAACTGGTCTCAATTTCATATTATCTAATATCTCAGTAGTCACCGGGTTCAGTTCTTCGTTTAATCAACCTCTTTAACTGGTGCAATATTATCAAGGAGGCATGAACATTTTTTAATTTTCCCAGGCTCATTTACGCCTGCAACTTTTATCATGACCAGTCACAATTGTGTATTTTTACCAGTGTTTCATTGTAGTTTCTAGTTGACCTTTTTTTTATTGTCCTGTATGGCCTATCCACCCTAGTGATTTCCTGGTACGTAAATGATGAAATGATCACTAAGACCTGTGGAAGCCCATACTAATGTTTTTGGGGGGGAAATTGGGTCAATTGGGTGCCTGAACGGGGGACCCGGGTTGGTGTATTAATTAGTTGAGTGAATATTAAACCAGAATTTGTTATCCTTTTTTCCCTTTTTTGCTGTTACCTGGAGTCTACCTGGAGAGAATTCCAGGGGTCAACGCCCCCGCAGCCCGGTCCGTGACCAGGCCTCTGTTGGACCAGAGCCTGATCAACCAGGCTGTTACTGCTGGCCCACGCAGTCCAACGTACGAACCACACCCGGCTGATCAGGTACCGAGTTGAGGTGCCTGTCCAGTGCCTGCTTGAAGACAGCCAGGGGCTTGTTGGTAATCCCTGATGTATGCTGGGAGGCAGTTGAACAATCTTGGGCCCCTCACACTTATTGTGTTGTCCCTCAACGTGCTAGTGGCACCCCTGCTCTTCATTGGGGGAATGTTACATCGCCTGCGAGTCTTTTGCTTTGTGGGAGTGATTTTTGTGTGCAAGTTTGGTACTAAGCCCTCGAGAATTTTCCATGTGTATATAATAATGTATCTCTCCGCCTGCGTTCTAGAGGACAGGTTTAGGAACTTCAAGCGTTCCCAGTAGTTGAGGTGGTTTATCGCACTATGCGTGCCGTGAAGGTTCTCTGCCATTTTCAAGGTCAGCAATTTCACCCGCCTTGAAAGGTGCAGGTTAGTGTTTCAGCAATATTCCAGCCTAGATAGAACAACGTCTGTAAAGTGTCAACATGGGCTTGGCATCCCTGGTTTTTTAAGGTTCTCATTATCCATCCTGTCATTTTGAGCAGATGCAATTGCTACATTGTTATGGTCCTTGAAGGTGAGATCCTCTGACATGAACACTCCCAGGTCTTTGACATTAGTTTTCGCTCTATTGTGTGGTTGGAATTAGTTTTGTACTCCCATGAGATTTTAATTTCTTCCGTTTTCCGTATCTGAGTAATTGAAATTTCTCATCATTGAACTTCATATTGTTTTCTGCAGCCCATTTAAAGATTTGGTTTAAGTCTGCTTGGAGTCTTGCAGTGTCTTCAACGGTGGACACTGTCATACAGATTCGGGTGTCATCTGCAAGGAAGACACAGCACTGTGGCTTATATCCCTGTCAATGTCTGATATGAGGATGAGGAATAGGATGGGAGGGAAGTACTGTGCCTTGTGGAACAGAGCTTTTCACAGTAGCTGCCTCAGACTTTACTCTGTTGACTACTACTCTTTGTGTTCTATGTGTTAGGAAATTATAAATCCATCTACCAACTTTTCCTGTTATTCCTTTATCACGCATTTTGTGTGCTATTACACCATGGTCACACTTGTCAAAGGCTTTTGCAAAATCTGTGTATATAACATCTGCATTCTGTTTATCTTCTAGAGCATCCAGGACCTTGTCGTAGTGGTCCAGTAGTTGGGACAGACAGGAGCGCCTGTTCTAAACCCATGCTGTCCTGGGTTGTCAATTGATGGGTATCAAGATGGGTGGCGATCTTGCTTCTTAGAACCCTTTCAAAGATTTTTATGATATGGGACGTTAGCGCAATTGGTCTGTAGTTCTTTGCTATTGCTTTACTGCCCCCTTTGTGGAGCGGGGCTATGTCTGTTGTTTTTAGTAGCTGCGGGACGATCCCAGTGTCCATGCTCCCTCTCCATAGGATGTTAAAAGCATGTGATAGGGGTATATCTGTGTCTAGCATTAGGAATAATATTAGGAGAGAAATAAATAATGAAAATGATAGCTATAGGAATGAAGTTAGAAGCCTGAGTAGATCTATAACCCACTATGATAACATGAACGTAGATAAGTATGTTTATGAAGCAACTTGCAATGTGAACAGACTGACTGATGTTGTAGTGGCCAGGCTTCGGCTTGGCTACAAGTACTTCTGGCAGTTTGGGAGATACACAGATGATGATCAAACTAAATGCAAATTATGTGATCAGGCATATGGTCACTGTCTTGAACACTATGTGCTTTATTGTCCACTTATTGAGGAATATAGAGATAGACAGTATAATAACCTATGCGACATGTCAAGATATCTTATTGGTGAAGGTAGGATACCACTTATACTAAGCAAATTTCCTAAATTTGCTTGTAACAGATAAGTAAACTGTAGATATAAATCCAAATTAATTTCCATGAACGTGCCTATCTGTTTTCATGATAATGCTAGCACAGATGAGCATGTTTGTGGAGCAACTTGCAATGTGAACAGACTGACTGATGTTGTAGTGGCCAGGCTTAGGCTTGGCTACGAGTACTTCTGACAGTTTGGGAGACACAGATGATGATCAAACTAAATGCAAATTATGTGATCAGGCATATGGTCACTGTCTTGAACACTATGTGCTTAATTGTGCACTTATTGAGGAATATAGAGATAGACAGTATAATAACCTATGTGACATGTCAGGCTATCTTATTCATGAAATAAGATACCAATTGTACTAAGCAAATTTCCTAAATTTGCTTGTAACAGATAATTGAAATGTAGATATAAACCCAAATGTACAATTGTTAACCCCTTTGGGGCCTAGTGCCTAGGCCTTTTGTGTATCCATATGCTCTTGCGCTACCGTCCACAGGATGGATATGGGTGCACAATAAACTAGCCACTTCGGTGGCAAAATCTAAATCTAGGAGTGAGGAAGAACCAGATGTGAGCGTAGGGTAGGGGCATGAGGCACTGGGCAGAATGAAAGTGGGTAAAAAAACTGTGATTGATTGATCAAGACAGAAAAGTTAAAAGCAGGTGGGGATATAGTTTTGGAATGGTTAGTGTTTTTATTTAATAAATGTATGAAAGAGGGGAAGGTACCTGGGGATTGGCAGAGAACATGTATAGTTCCTTTGTATAAAGGCAAAGGGGACAAAAGAGAGTAAATTTTATAGGGAAATAAGCCTATTGAGTACGTGGTAAGGTATATGGTAGACTTATTATTGAAAGAATTAAAAGTAAGACTGAGAGCAGGATCACAGATGAACAAGGAGGCTTTAGAAAGGGGGAGGGGGGGGGAGGTTAGACCAAGTGTCTACATTAAAGCATACAAGTGAACAGTATTTAGATAAGGGTAAAGTGGTTTTCGTGGCACTTATGGATTTGGAAAAGGCATATGGTAGGGTGGATAAAGAAGCAATGTGGCAGATGTTGCAAGTGTATTTAATGGGTGGAAGGTTACTGAAAACAGTTAAGAGTTTTTACGAGGATAGTGAGGCTCAGGTTAGAGTATGTATGTAATACTGTAGCAGAGATACCACCAGGAGGCAGCTCAGATGAAAACTCGCACACACACGAGCTTTTAAATCTCTGCACCAAATTCACCTTAAACCAGCAAATAATAGAACCAACAAGATTGGAGAATACACTGGACCTCATCTTCACTAACAATGATGATCTGATACGAAATATTACAATATCAAAAACAATATACTCAGATCACAAAATATTAGAGGTACAAACATGTATGCGGGGAGCCTCAGACCGACAAAATGTGATCAGTCGCGAGGAAGCCTTCACCAAATTCAACTTCAATAACAAAAACATAAGGTGGGACCAAGTAAACCAAGTCCTAAATTATATAAACTGGGAAGATAGCCTAAGCAACACGGACCCAAACCTATGTCTAGAACAAATTAACTCTGTGGCACTCGAGGTATGCTCAAGGCAAATGTCGTGTGGGTCTTGGGAGAGATATATAGGAGGTCAAAGATACTCCTTGTTGGATGGTTACGGTATATTTACAGTAAGTGAAGGAGAGTCCAGCACACCGTCTGTCTCGCCTGTAGGTCTAACGTTAGTGAGGGAGAGTGCCTATGAGAGGCTGTGCACATGCGCTGAGCCTCTGACGTCAGCGGGTACCGTGACGTCACACGCAAAGGGACCAGCTGTATAAAAGGAAAGATACACTTCACAAGTGTATATATGATACTGACACGACACAAATTCCTCTAAGGAAAAGGAAGAGAAGATGTAAACTAAAAAGAGAAAGGCGCTTCCTATACAGCGAAGGCAAAGAATAACAGACCGGCTAAAAGAGGCCAATATATCTGTAATACGTAGAGAGGCACTGGTCAGTGAAATAGCAAACATCGAACTAAAGCTAAAGGAATCTTACAGGAGTCAAGAAATGCGGGATGAACTAAAAACCATAATTGAAATTGAAAGAAACCCAATTTTTTTTTCTTATGCCAAATCAAAGTTGAGAACAACATCCAGTATTGGGCGCCTACTTAGACGAGATGGGTCCTACACAGATGACAGCAAGAAAATGAGTGAGCTACTCAAGTCCCAATATGACTCGGATTTTAGCGAGCCGCTAATCAGACTGAGAGTCGAAGACCTAAATGAATTTTTTATGAGAGTGCCACAGAATTTGGTAGACGCAAACCTATCTGATATTATCCTGACGCCAAATGACTTCGAAAAGGCGATAAATGACATGCCCATGCATTCTACCCCAGGCCCAGACTCATGGAACTCAGTGTTCATCAAGAATTGCAAGAAGCCCCTGTCATGTGCTTTGAACATCCTATGGAGAGGGAGCATGGACACAGGGGTCATCCCACACTCACTAAAAACAACATACATAGCCCCACTCTACAAAGATGGCAGTAAAGAAATTGCAAAGAACTACAGACCGATAGCACTAACATCCCATATCATAAAAATCTTTGAGAGGGTTCTAAGAAGCAAGATCGCCAACCACCTGGATAACCATCACTTGGACAACCCAGGGCAACACGGGTTTAGAGTAGGTCGCTCCTGCTTGTCCCAGCTACTGGATCACTATGACAAGGTCCTGTATGCTACAGATGATAAACAAAATACAGATGTAGTATACAGAGACTTTGCAAAAGCTTTCGACAAGTGTGACCATGGTGTAATAGGACACAAAATGCGTCATAAAGGAATAACAGGAAAAGTTGGTAGATGGATCTATAACTTCCTGACAAATAGAATACAAAGAGTAATAGTAAACAGAGTAAAGTCCGAGGCAGCTACGGTGAAAAGCTCTGTTCCACAAGGCACAGTACTCACTCCCATTCTATTCCTCATCCTCATATCTGACATAGGCAGACATGTAAGCCATAGCTCCGTGTCTTCCTTTGCTGATGACACCCGGATTGCTATGGCAGTGACCTTCAACAAAGACACCGCAAGACTCCAAGCGGACATAAATCAAATCTTCAAATGGGCCACTCAAAACAATATGAAGTTCAATGAAGAGAAATTTCAACTACTCAGATATGGAAAACTTGAGGGAATTAAAAATATATCAGGGTATACAATAAATTCTAACCATACAATAGAGCGAAAAAGTAATGTGAAGGACTTGGGAGTGATAATGTCAGAGGATCTCGCCTTCAAAGACCACACCAATGTATTTACCACATCTGCTAGGAAAATGATAAGATGGATAATGAGAACCTTCAAAACTAGGGACGCCAAGCCCAAATCGCTTGTTCTCTCTAGGCTGGAATACTGCAGTACACTAAATGTCCCCTTCAAGGCTGGCGACATTGCTGACCTGAAGAGTGTACAAAGAACTTTCACGGCACACACAAGTACAATAAGGCATCTAAATTACTGGGAACGATTGAAGGTCCTTGATTTGTATTCCCTAGAATGCAGGCGAAAGAGATATATGATAATATACACTTGGAAAATCCTAGAGGGATTAATACCAAACGTGCACACGAAAATCACTCCCAATGAAAGTAAAACACTCGGCAGGAGATGCAACATTCCCCAATGAAAAGCAGAGGAGCCAGGAGTATATTAAGAGACAACACAGTTCAACTGCCTCACAGCATACAAAAGGGGGTTACCAATAGACCCCTGGCTGTTTTCAAGAAGACATTAGCCTGCGTGCGGCCGGCAGTAACAGCCTGGTTGAACAGACCCTGATCCACCATGAGGCCTGGTCTCAGACCGAGCCACGGGGGCGTTGACCCCCGAAACCCTCTCCAGGTAAACTCCAGGTAATCATTCACTCCATAACTGTCTTGCCAGAGGCATGCTTACACTACAGTTGTAAAACTGCAACATTAGCACCCCACCTTCAGAGTGCCGTACTTCCCATCTCCAGGAATCAAGTCCGGCCTGCCGGTTTCCCTGAATCCCTTCATAAATGTTACCTTGCTCACACTCCAACAGCACGTCAAGTCCTAAAAACCATTTGTCTCCCTTCGCTCCTATCTAACACGCTCACACACGTTTGGTGGAAGTCCAAGCCCCCTCGCACACCAAACCTCCTTTACCCCCTCCCTCCAACCTTTCCTAGGCCAACCTCTACCCCGTCTTCCCTCCACTACTGATTTATACACTCTCGAAGTCATTCTATTTCGTTCCACCCTGTCTACATGTCCAAACCATCTCAATAACCCCTCCTCAACCCTCTGGATAATAGTTCCAGTAATCCCACACTTTCTCCTAATCTCCAAACTACGGATTCTCTGCATTATATTCACACAACACATTGCCCTCAGACATGACATCTCCACTGCCTCCAGCCTTATCCTTGTTTCAACATTCACAACCCATGCCTCACATCCATACAAGAGCGTTGGTATAACTATACTCTCATACATTTCCCCTCTTTGCTTTCATGGATAAAGATCTCTGTCTCCACAGACTCCTCAGTGCACCACTCACCTTTTTCCCCCTCGTCAATTCTATGATTCACCTCATCCTTCATAGACCCTTGATATATATATATATATATATATATATATATATATATATATATATATATATATATATATATATATATATATATATATATATATATATATATATATATATATTGTGTGTGTGTGTGTGTGTGTGTGTGTGTGTGTGTGTGTGTACTCACCTAGTTGTGGTTGCAGGGGTCGATTCACAGCTCCTTGCCCCACCTCTTCACTGGTCGCTACTGGGTCACTCTTAATGCTCCATGAGCTTTATCATACCTCTTCTTAAAGCTATGTATGGATCCTGCCGTCACTACATCTTTCCCAGACTATTCCACTTCCTGACAACTCTGTGAGTGAAGAAACAGAAACAGCACTGGTCCTAGGACTGATCCTGTTGGCACCCCGCTTGTTACAGGCGCCCACTCTGACACCTTGCCACGTACCATGACTCGCTGTTGTCTTCCTGACAGGTATTCCCTGATACATTGTAGTGCCTTCCCTGTTATCCCTGCCTGGTCCTCCAGCTTTTGCACTAATCTCTTGTGTAGAACTGTGTCAAACGCCGTTTTACAGTCAAAGAAAATGCAGTCTACCCACCCCTCTCTCTTTTGTCTTACTGCCGTCACCCTGTCATAGAACTCCAGTAGGATTGTGACGCAGGATTTATCATCCCTGAAACCGTGTTGGCTGTCGTTGATAAGCTCATTCCTTTCTAGGTGCTCCACCACTCTTCTCTTGATAATCTTCTCCATGACTTTGCATACTATACATGTTAGTGACACTGGTCTCTAGTTTAGTACTTCATGTCTGTCTTCTTTTTTTTTTTAAATTGGGACTACATTTGCTGTCTTCCATACCTCAGGTAGTCGCCTTGTTTCGATAGATGTGTTGAAGATTGTTGTTAGTGGTACACATAGCATCTCTGTTCCCTCTCTCAGGACCCATGGAGAGATGTTATCTGGCCCCATATCCTTTGAGATATCTAGCTCGCTTAGCAGCCTCTTCACTTCTTCCTCGGTTGTATGTATTGTGTCCAACACTTGATGGTGAACACTTCTTTGAATCTCATGTTGAGCTCCTCACATACTTTGTGGTCGCTTCTTGTGATTTTACCTCCTTCCTTCCTCAGCCTGATTACCTGGTTCCCCTGATGTGGCTGTACAACAGCTTTGGGTCAGATTTGGCTTTCGCTGCTATGTCATTTTCATATTGTCGTTGGGCCTCCCTTCTTACCTGTGCGTATTCATTTCTGGCTCTACGACTGCTCTACCTGGAGTCTACCTGGAGAGAATTCCAGGGGTCAACGCCCCCGCGGCCCGGTCTGTGACCAGGCCTCCTGTTGGACCAGAGCCTGATCAACCAGGCTGTTACTGCTGGCCGCACGCAGTCCAACGTACGAACCACAGCCCGGCTGATCCGGTACCGACTTGAGGTGCCTGTCCAGTGCCTGCTTGAAGACAGCCAGGGGCTTGTTGGTAATCCCCCTGATGTATGCTGAGAGGCAGTTGAACAATCTTGGGCCCCTCACACTTATTGTGTTGTCCCTCAACGTGCTAGTGGCACCCCTGCTCTTCATTGGAGGGATGTTACATCGCCTGCCGAGTCTTTTGCTTTCGTACGGAGTGATTTTTGTGTGCAAGTTTGGTACTAAGCCCTCGAGAATTTTCCATGTGTATATAATAATGTATCTCTCCCGCCTGCGTTCTAGAGAGTACAGGTTTAGGAACTCAAGCGTTCCCAGTAGTTGAGGTGGTTTATCGCACTTATGCGTGCCGTGAAGGTTCTCTGCACATTTTCAAGGTCAGCAATTTCACCCGCCTTGAAAGGTGCAGTTAGTGTGCAGCAATATTCCAGCCTAGATAGAACAAGCGATCTGTAAAGTGTCAACATGGGCTTGGCATCCCTGGTTTTGAAGGTTCTCATTATCCATCCTGTCATTTTTCGAGCAGATGCAATTGCTACATTGTTATGGTCCTTGAAGGTGAGATCCTCTGACATGATCACTCCCAGGTCTTTGACATTAGTTTTCGCTCTATTGTGTGGTTGGAATTAGTTTTGTACTCCGATGAGATTTTAATTTCTTCACGTTTTCCGTATCTGAGTAATTGAAATTTCTCATCATTGAACTTCATATTGTTTTCTGCAGCCCATTTAAAGATTTGGTTTATGTCTGCTTGGAGTCTTGCAGTGTCTTCAACGGTGGACACTGTCATACAGATTCGGGTGTCATCTGCAAAGGAAGACACAGCACTGTGGCTTATATCCCTGTCAATGTCTGATATGAGGATGAGGAATAGGATGGGAGCAAGTACTGTGCCTTGTGGAACAGAGCTTTTCACAGTAGCTGCCTCAGACTTTACTCTGTTTACTACTAACTTTGTGTTCTACGTGTTAGGAAATTATAGATCCATCTACCAACTTTTCCTGTTATGCCTTTATCACGCATTTTGTGTGCTATTACACCATGGTCACACTTGTCAAAGGCTTTTTCAAAATCTGTGTATATAACATCTGCATTCTGTTTATCTTCTAGAGCATCCAGGACCTTGTCGTAGTGGTCCAGTAGTTGGGACAGACAGGAGCGGCCTGCTCTAAACCCATGCTGTCCTGGGTTGTGCAATTGATGGGTATCAAGATGGGTGACGATCTTGCTTCTTAGAACCCTTTCAAAGATTTTTGCTCTCCTTATTTTCCTGGGTCCTTTGCCATCTATACTTCTTCCATTCCCTAGCACACTTGGTTTTGGCCTCCCTGCACCTTTGGGTGAACCACGGGCTCATCCTGGCTTTTTCAGTGTTTCTGTTACCCTTGGGTACAAACCTCTCCTCAGCTTCCTTGCAAATTGTTGTCACATATTCCATCATCTCGTTTACTGACTTCCCTGCCAGTTCTCTGTCCCACTGAACCCCGTTTAGGAAGTTCTTCATGCCCGCGTAGTCCTCTTTCTTGTAGTTTGGCTTCATTCATCCTGCCCTTGCTGCTTCCCTCTCCACTTGCTGATGTTTTGTGCTCTATAGTTCCTTGATAATGTGAGTAATCACGAAAGCGCTTGGAATTTCTCTATTTTTCATAGTGGTCTGTTTGCGAATTGATAAGTATATATATATATATATATATATATATATATATATATATATATATATATATATATATATATATATATATATATATATATATATAATATATATACTTATCAATTCGCAAACAGACGAAATTATTTACAAACATTGTCTCTACGTCCACAACATGACTCGATCCTGCAATCTCTGTATCAGAGTCCGCAGTACTTTACTACGAAGGCAGACCCCAGATAAGTATGAAGTATGGGCGCCTAGCCGTAGCTAGACGATGTTACCTTATACCCTGGGGCACCAGGCTTGTTTTCAAAGTTATTTCATCAAATCCTGCCACATGCAGTGGACAACGAAAGAGATTTGAAATGCTTAATAATTCTACAACAAGAACACATCCCTCACCGGCAGTATGTGACGAAGCCTACAGATGAGCCTTTTTTTGGCTTTCGTTGTAGTGAGGCTGCTACTGCTAAATACAAGACATGACATCCTACTACCTATAACAGGAACTTGCACAGGCAAGCCTGTAGGCATATGGGTGAAGTTCAAAAGTGGGCCATCTCTAAATAGGAGGTGGACACAAAAAGAAAGCCAGCATCAGGTAGAGTGGGTTCCAAAACCTGGTGGTCCCTGGTCAAGGACAGACAAGGTTATTTGCCTGATGAACTTATTCCACTTCTAAATCGACAGGATGGGACCACCTCTACTAGTAGTCAAGAGAAAGCTGACCTCTTTGCCGAACAATTTGCAACCACAATGCAAGTTCCTGATCCAGCAAGGGACCCTCCTTGGCTAGCTGCAAGAACTGTGTCAAAACCTACGAAAACAAAAGACTCGGCAGGCTATGTAACATCCCCCCAATGAAGAGCAGGGGTGCCACTAGCACGTTGAGGGACAACACAATAAGTGTCAGGGGCCCAAGATTGTTCAACTGCCTCCCAGCATACATCAGGGGGATTACCAACAAACCCCTGGCTGTCTTCAAGCAGGCACTGGACAGGCACCTAAAGTCGGTACCTGACCAGCCAGGCTGTGGTTCGTACGTTGGACTGCGTGCGGCCAGCAGTAACAGCCTGGTTGATCAGGCTCTGGTCCAACAGGAGGCCTGGTCACAGACCGGGCCGCGGGGGCGTTGACCCCTGGAATTCTCTCCAGGTAGACTCCAGGTGACAATAAGGCAGGAGGAGGTGCATCTTCTTAAATCGCTTGACCAAGAAAAGGCTGTGAGACCCAGACAAGTTGAGCCCAAGATTGCTGAGATGTGCAGACCAGCTAGCAGCACCTCTAACTCGCATGTTTCAGCACTGCCTAGTACAGTGTAAATGGCCTGCTCTGTGGAAAGAGGCAAATTTAATCCCTGTTCACAAAAGAAGAGCAGAGCAGAAATCAGCAACTACAGACCAGTGTTACTCCTGTCCATCACTGATAAGATCCTGGAGACAATAATCTCAAGACAAATGAGTCATTTGTCTTGAGATTATTATTGGTGGCTCGAAGCTAAAATTAGTGGAGGTGCTGCTTCAGAAAAATTTTAGCCATTGTTTTAATATTGTGTAAAACGAAACAACATATAAAAAGAAAATTTATACATAAGCTTGATAAACTCATAAACAAAATAATATATTTTACTTACCTTAATTGTTACAGTTCAAGTTTGATCCATTCATTTAAAAACGAAATCCATTCTTGTTCTACTTTGCACAAAAAGATTAATAATTTTCTCCTTGATCTCTTGATGACTGTTGAGGAAAATTTTCTCCATTGAAATTTATTATTATAATCAAAAGAAGCGTTAAACCACATGGGTCATACAGCTTCTCCATTGAAAGTATAAAACTATTATGTTTCAAAAATGTCATGTTCAAATTATGTTCAAATTTCATAGCTTAAATACTCAACTTTACTTATATTGTAAACTGTCTACTATAATTCTTACCATTTAGCCTCAAAACCTCTTACTTAATTGTTCATAGAAAAATAGTTTATCAAATATAATCTAATACAAATGTTGAAACTTATACCTCATGTATCCTTATGTACCCTTGACCACCTTGTAACTCATCTAATGACCATATAATTTGTTCTTGCAACACAAATTATTGATTTAATTTGTTTTCTCTGATTTAATTAATGTTATAAATTAGACAAAAGTATAAAACTATGTTTAAAAAATGTCATGTCTAAACTATGTTCAAATTTCATAGCTTAAATACTCAACTATACTCATATTATAAACTATTTACTAAAGTTCTTACCATTTAGTTTTAAGTTAATTTTAAGTCTGCCCAAAATGATCTGCATATTAGGGGCTTTTGGCATGTACACCTAACATCTCATAACCCATTGTAATTCTTTGTATCATGTCCAAATAAACTATTACTATTACTCCAAGTGCATTTAGTCTTTCAAGATTCATAGGGCTCCTTAGAAAGGATTGTATTTTTTTCAGTGTTGAAAAGCAGTGTTCTGGCTCAGATGTTGTCATAACAGCATT
>WNWK01047999.1:0-13716 GCA_009830355.1 Cherax destructor
TCTGGAAACGGCGCTACCATTCTCTCCCCCCCCTGCTCCCCCCCTTCCCCCTACCCTTTCCCCTTCCTCACCTGCCTTTACTAACAACTCCCTTTTTTTTTAATGGGAATCTTCTTTAAAACAAGGCATAAAATAGGTTTTTTTTCTTTTTATTTTTTTTTTTTAGTTTAAAATTGATAAAAGTATAAAAGGGATCTATTGTCATTGTATATTTTTTGAATTGCCCTTGTTTTCCAAACCCAATTATCAGATCCTTTTTCATAGAAGGACCAAATGAGGGAAACCCCAATTTGGGACGAAGAAAAACAAATATTTAATATTGGTCGGGATATAAATTCAATTCTAGTTAAAAAATTTTGGTGGCTAATTATAGTGAAAATGAAAATGGTGTGTTCCGTTGATTTCTGTACCTTTCTTTGCCCCCTTTAAAAAGTCAATGACCGGCAAATTATGGGAAATTAACCCAAAAAATTAAAGGGAGAAAAAGGGAATGTCTCATTGTAACAATGTTTTTTATTCATTATAATTACTCCGTACTTCATATGCCATGCCATAGTGCCCATGCCATAAGGATGGCATTCTCACCCTGATATTTAATAAATTCCCAGCAGAATAAAACAAAAACTGCGTCAATTGTTTGTGTCTTTGGGTCGGGGGGGGGATTCAGCCATTGGGGGAGGGTCTACTCTCATAAGGGAAAGGGAATACATTTTTCTGAGTTGTGCTGCCTGAGCTACCCCAGCCCCCGGGGGCCCCCTCACGAAAATACACCTACGTATATAGTTGCCAGCCTCAGTACTATGATATACCCATACAAGATGACAAATATATCTTTTTAAATTGTTTGTGTTTACTTGTATCCTATATTTAGATTTAAGATGATGATGGGGGGGTTTATTCCAACAAAACACCAGCAATCTGTCTTCTCTCCCCCTTTCTGTCTGTCTGTCTCTCTCTCTCTCTCTCTGTCTCTCTCTGTCTCTGTTCTGTCTCTGTCTCTGTCTTCTCTCTTTTTAGTGAGCGTATGCGTCTGTGCAGGTGTGTACTCACCTAATTTGGTTGCAGGGGTCGCGTCATGCCCCTGGCCCAGCCTCTTCGCTGATCGCTACTAGGCCCTCCCCCTGCCCCATGAGCTTCATCAAAAATCTTCTTAAAACTATGTATGGTTTCCCTGCCTCCACTACGTCACTTTGACTATTCCACTTTAACAACTCAATGACTGAAAAAACTTCCCAAAATGTGTGTGTATGTGTGTGTGTGTGTGTGTGTGTATGTGTATATTTCCCGAATAAGGACATGTGTTTGCTCTTTTCTACATGCCTGTCAATACATATAGAGCACCAAAATTTCACACATCATTCATTAAGCATATTTGGGGTTTTTTTATGAATACGTGCGAGTGCTTTTACACATGTTTTCATGACAAATATCAGTTTTCCTCCCTCTAACCAGGACACTTGTCAACACCACAGTACCTTTCCCCACAGCGAAAGCATCCGAAAAACAACCAGGACAGAAAAGGGAAGAACACAACAGGGGAAAAATAAAAACGGCTAGCCTTTTCGGCAAAACGAAGTGACAGTGCCCTCAAGGGGCCCCCTTTTAGCCCATCAAACGCCCCCAGTTCCAAAATAAAAAGTTTTTAAAAAAAACAGGTGTTGGGCCCTTTGAAACAAAATATTAAAGTTTTTCTGTAAAATAAACTACGGCGATAAATTTAAGCTAGATTTATATCTTGAAAATAAATAAATGAAAATTTTAAGAGGACCAGAAGAATGGAATAAGCTAGCCCATTATTCTTTAAAAACACACACACACACACACAGTGTGTGTGTGTTTTTAGGGGAGTATATATTTATATATATACCACAATAAGGTGGTATATATACCCAAATTAGGTTATATATCTCACAATTGGGAAAATGGATGTGTCGCAGATAGGATATGAAGGATGATGAATCATAGAATTAACGAGGGAAAAAGGTGAGTGGTGCACTAAGGAGCTTTGGGGACAGAGAACTTTATCCATGAAAGCAAAGGGGAATGTTTAGGTATAGTTATACCAACACTCTTCTATGGGTGTGAGACATGGGGTTTTGAATGTTGCAACAAAGGGGAAGGCTGGGGCAGTGGAGATGTCTTGTTTGAGGGTAATTTTGGTGTGAATATAATCAGAGAATCCGTAGTTTGGAGATTAGGAGGTGTGGGATTTTAAAAAAATATTATCCAGAGAGCTGAGGATGGGTTGTTTGATGGTTTTACTATGGGGATGGACAAAAAAAAATGACTTCAAGGAGGGGCTAAGGGAGGTTTTTGTGCGAGGGTTTGCTTCCTGCAAGCGTGCGTGAGCGTGTTAGATAGGAGCGAATGTAGACAAACTTTTAGGACTTGACGGGTGTTGGAGTTAAGCAAGGAACATTTATGAAGGTTTTCAAGGAAACCGGCAGGCCCGATTCCTGAAGATGGGAATACAGTCCGGGCCCCTGAAGGGGGGGTGTTAATGTTGCAGTTTGTAGCTGTAGTGTAAGCACGCCTCTGGAAAGACAGTGATGGAGTGAATGATGATGAAAATTTTTCTTTGTTGGCCCCCCTCCCTTTGGGTTTGGGAAACGGCCGATGTGTTAATAAAAAAAAATTAGGTGAGTATAAAACCCCAAAATTGGGTGAGTATATACTACACCACAATTAGGTAATTACATATACACCACAGTTAGGTGAGTATATATACACCACAATTAGGTGAGTATATATACACCACCACCACACTGATGAGGATGATGTGGTAGAATGATTTTTTTTTAAGTTGAACATTTCTTTGTTAATACAAAATTTAATTTATTATTATGTCTAGAAATAATAAAGAAGTACATTGACAACCTAATGTAGGAGCTGGTCGTGAAGAGATTCATTCAAAGTTCTTAACATGGATTATGTTATGAAAACAGGTGTAGTCTGGGGGCCTGTGTACCTGTTCGTAACTGGGTCAGCATAATCAAATATAAATATAGGAACGCAAAAGACAAGGGAAAATAAATATTTAATATATATTCCTTCACCACATATGTGCATATATATGAACAATATTTACAGAGATTATGTACAGAAAGACAATTTGCAAACAAGAACGTGGTGAGAACCATGCACACCAGAAATTGGAGGTAAATCGACAATGTTTCTGGCGAGTCCCCTGACGTCGCTTCACAGAATTGGCGTCTTTTTTGTGATTGCCTGGATTGAATTCAGCGGTTTATCATAACAGTCGGGCCCCTCTTTCTATATACTCTCTATGTATACTTTGCATGCCACAGATACCTTGATTTATTCGTATTTATTACAATTATTATGAATGCTTGGCACAATCATTGTTTTTGATTGGAAAAAAATCATAGTTTCTCAAGAAAGGCCAATTTCAAAATAGGGTCCAGAATAAAGTGCAATCATTCTTAGCACTAAACTAACATTTTCTCTGTCATTAGTCACGTCTCAGCCCTTTTATGTGGGTTTCTGAATAATGTGAAATAAGTAAACTCTATCCTAAAAGGAATTTTATAATGTAGGGGTTTCCCCCACTCTATTCCTTCTAATGGACTGGACATGTGGGGTTCCCACTCTCTTACCCTTCTACAGCCATGGACTGGACATGTAGGGTTCCCCTCTACATTATCCTTCTACAGCCATGGACTGGACATGTGGGGGTTCCCCACTCTACATTATCCTTCACAGCCATGGACTGGACTGTGGGTTCCCATCCATTATCCTTCTCACCATGGACTAGAATATTTCCTTGGCTGTTGGAATTATAATTAATTCATATTAGGAGTGTGTTCCATTGATGTGCAAACATCTGGGTTACTCAAAATATCTTCAACAGTAATCGATGGACCTATTAATTCGATTTCACTAGAGTTTACTTATGATCATAGATCTTGGATCATCTCATGTCCTGTTACATAATCAAAATATACACTAATACCAAAAATTATTTCGAAAGATATATACATGGAGAGGTTAATACAGGATACACGATAAGTTGTTTCTAGATTCATCTATGGTTGGCGATGTTCTATCAAGGCTTCACTAGTCAAATAAATGAAAATATAAAAAACCAAAAGGCACAATACCCTGACTGGAACAATATACAAATAACCCTCACATAGGAGAGGAGCTTACCGGCGTTTCGGTCCGACTTGGACCATTTACAAAGTCACACATGATCAAAGACTCCAGCTGTGGGTCATCATCTGACCAGACTCAGGTCAGGAAACACTTGTCCTGTTTCCCGACAAACCTTACCCAACCTTGTCTACAAAACCACGAGACAACAAAAGGTATAGCCACGAAGTGTCAGTTAATTATAAGTAATTTTGAATTTCAGTGAAGTCTTTACAAAACTTTGAAAAAAGTTAGCACTCATAGTAAATAGTCATAATGCTGCACATTTATGTAACATGTTTTTATTTAAAAATTATGTGGTGTTATTGAAGGTGGGAGAAAAATATTAAACATTTTCAGAGTATTGTTCATTAATACTGTTATTAAATTTTACTGAATTTCAAAAAAAAACAATTATTACTTCTTAATTTATATAGGATAATATATTTTCATACAATGCAAGACCATATTTATGTCACTAATTGCCGAATTTCTGCCTGTTGTACAAAAAATTTCTATATATTTAACGCTGAATGGGAGGGGGGGGGAGTGACAGAAATTTTTTCCTCTCTTAATTAAGCCATACAAATTTTTTAAAAAAGGTCACATGACCCCATAAATATGTTACAATTGATTCCGGGGATGTTAAACCCCGAAAACCGGGGGCTAAAGGTTTAACGATCGATAGTGTACCCGTCGTTAAATCGTACCTTGGTTCGGTTCCCGACCAACACAGGCAACCCGCCAAAGCTGAAACAACTTGGTTCCTTTGGTAACACTGGAACTTGTTTGCTGCTGGTTGGGACGGTGCACTCTCTCTGGCTTTTGCTTTGCCATCTGTCACCGTGGTGTATTTTTTCTGCTTTGAAAAGTGCTCCTGTATAAAGGGGGTGAAGGCAAATATACATTATAGTCCCTATATTTTTGCCTTTTCCCCAAGACCAGGTCCCCAAGTAGTTATTACCTGTGTTCAAAATATAAATGCCCTTGTTTAATGAACATATTCATTGAAAATTTTAATTTTCCCAAAAAGGAAACGATACAGTGGGTGGGTATAACAACGTTTATATAACGAATATTTACATAAAAATGGTTTCCTATAAAATTGAAAATTTTGTTGGAAGAAACCACATCACCCCATCAAAGATTTAAGGATGTGTTCGGGTGTTTGAAGAAACTCTTAAACTTGTGAAGGATTATATATTGATGTTGGTGCTGTGTAAACGAGCCTTAGTCATTTAATGACGCCGTGATGAACTCTTGGGGGTGAAAATCGGTTGAAGCACTCAACTCTGGTTCCTGTTTTTTAAAAAGCTAAAAAGATCCTACAGCGAACTGCTTGCAGGACAATCATCAAAGAGGACTGGGAAGGATGACCCCACTCCTTCGCCCTCTGCTTCCTGTCCTGTATGCTCAAAACGCTAGGTAGGATAAAATACAGTATATTTTTTTTTTTATAATTTGTTTTTTTTATTACAAGTATTTGATATTCTTTATTTCAATTTAAATTTATACGCTTTTTTAAATTTTGTATTATATTTTTTATTGTTAAGTAGTTTTTTTTGGGGGGTGGAACGGTTACCCTTTATCCAAAAATTCTAAAAATTAGATTCGTTATATATTTATATATATATATATATATATATATATATATATATATATATATATATATATATATATATATATATATATATATATATATATATTTTGCCGATTAGGTAAAACTTGAATTTTTTAAATAGCAACGCTCACCTTGCCATATAAGACAAGTGAAAAATTTGGTATCAATAATTTGCCAAAATCATTCTGAACTAACGAAAAAAAAATATTTCATTGTGTTGTTTGTTTATTATTAAATTAATGTTTAACTATCTAAAATATATTTAGTTGGGTTAGGAAACTAATTAAAATTATTTGTTTGTAATAAGGTTAGGTAGGTTTTCATAAGTTTTCTTGGTACCAAAATTATAAATCTCTACATTAACATAAATGAAAAAATATATCTTTAAACGTTAAGAAAAATTTAGAAAGGACTTAATTTTTGATGTGTTTTGCAATTATTGACCAGTTTTACTCAATCGGCACGACATATATATATATATTATATATATATATATATATATATATATATATATATATATATATATATATATATGTCGTGCCGATTAGTAAACTGTCAATTTGCTTAAATAGCACTCATTATATAAGACAAGTGAAAATTTGTGTATGCAATAATTTCCTCAAAATCATTCTGAATACGAAACAAATATATTTCATTGCGTTTGTTTATTATGTAAATTAATGTTAACGTATCTAAAATATATTTATAATGGTTGAAAAAAAGAAGAAATGCAGGGTTTGGGAGAGGGGGGTTAAAATAAAAACAAATAAAAATGGGAGTTGACAGTTCTTTTGCTGATGAACTGTGTTTTTGGGATTTTTAAAAAGGGAAAGTGCAAAGGTTGTGGAAAATTTTGGGGAGGGTTTTTAAAGGAGAAAATTGAAATTTAAATAGAAAGAGTAAGGTAAAAAAAGGTACAAATTTTTAAAAAAAAGAAAAAATTGATATAAATTTGGGAGGAAGGGAGTAGGGAAAGGGGGGAATGTTTCAGATATTGGAATTTGACTTTGGGATGTTTATAAAAGATGGGTTTAACCATAGAATTGATGAAGGAAAAGGTGAGTGGGCGGGGGTTCGGGGAGACAAAAACTTTCCATGGAGGAAAAAAAGGAATGTAGAGAGATAGTTACCAACCTTTATATGGGTGTAACAGGGGTTTGTAAATTGCACAGGAAGAGGCTGGGGGCAGTGGAGATGTCGTTTTTAAGGGCAATGTGTGGTGTAAATTTTATGAGAGAATTCGAGTTAAAAATAGGAGGTGGGATTACAAAAGAGTCAGAGGCTGAAGAGGGGTTGTTGAGGTGGTTGGCCTTAGAGAGAATGGAACAAAAAAAATGCTTTTAAGGTATAATCTGTAGGGAAAAAAAGGCGGGGTAGGGTTTGGCCCCGAAAAAGGGTTTGGGGGGGGGAAAAGGGGGTTTTTTGGGAGGGCTTGGATTTGAAAATGGTGAGGTGTTGATAGGGTGAATGGAGATAAAGTTTTTAATAAAGAGCTGTTGGGTGTGAGCAGGGGAAATTTTTGAAGGGGTTCAGGAAGGGGAAGTCAATGCCTGCACTTTAAAAGGGGGGGTTTAATTTGGGAGTTTCTAGGGACATCGAAACTGTTTATTGAAAGTTCTGGGGGCTGTTGTGATGAGTGATAAAAAAAAAAAAATTTAATAAATTAAATTTTCTTTGGCTTTTTTTTCTTTTTGGGGACCCCCCTCTAAAAACCCGGAGTTTTTTTTTTTTTTTTTTTTTTTTTTTTATATTTTTTTTTTTTTTTTTTTTTTTTTTTTTTATAAAAATTTATATATATTTATTATAATTTATAATTAATAATATATATATATTATATATATATATATATATATATATAATATAATATATATAATATATATATATATATATATATATATTATATATATATATATATATTTTGGGGTTTTCAAGGCAGTGAACCGCAGCTCATGGCCCAAAGGGCCTTTAGAGACCTACCAGAAGACAAGGCCGTAGTCAAACTTGACTTTAGAAATGCCTTTTATGGTGAAGAGAGATGTGGTCTTGCCAGCCGTTTGGGGTCGGTTCCCCAGTCTCTTTCCCCCACAGGGGTCAGCAAACCCCCGACTCTTTTGTTTGGAACATGAAATTCCCTCATCTGAGGGTGTTCAGCAGGGTGATCCACTCGCTCCACTTCTCTTCTGTTTGGCAGTAAGAGAACTAATTCCACCTACGCAGCGAGTCAACTCTGGTACCAGGGTGATGGCACTCTGGCGGTACTGGGGTCCTGTTGAACCTACAACGGGTGAAACACAGGGAGAAGCCTTGGGGTCATCCTCAATCCCTCAAAGTTAAATCATCACTAAAACCAGGAATAATTAACGGTCGAACAATCCTCCCAGAAATCACTCTACCCCTCAAACCAACATCCCTCCTGGGAGCACCTGGGTCACAGGCCATCGACACGGTCCTCAAGGACAAAGTGAATGACCTGAAAAGAATGGAGGAAGAATAAGTGATCTTGATGCCCCTGATCCCCGATTCTCACAAGGTGTCTTATTTGGCAAGACTTACTTTTTTTGAGGTGCGCCCCCTTTTTTAAAAACCCAAACACTTGACGAGTATGACGCACACCTGAGATCAACCTTCAAGAAGGACTGAACTGTCATGATGATCAGCAATGGGACGGGAAACCCTCTCAGGGGACTGGGAGGTTGGGGGTCCCAAAAGCGCAGGTAGCTTACCCTTTTGTCATCTTTTTCCTCCTGGGGATTAGTCAAGGGGATTGCCCTGAACTTTTGAGGGTGTGGGGGGCAAAACCCCCGTTCATTGAAGCAGCGGCGGGGACATCCTGGCAGACTCCTCCAGTAGACCAGCCCTCCCAAAGAGCAAAACAGTCCCACTGGGACAAACCGATCATGGAAAAATTCCAACACAATGCTCACCAACGTTTAGGAAAAAGACAAAGCTCGTCTCCTAGCGGTGAAGGCACCACACTCAGGAGATTTCCTTCTAGCTTTTCCCCAATTCCTTCTGGGGACTGACTCGCCCCACAGGCCATTCGGATTGGTGTTGCCTTCGCCTACCCCCCCATACTCACCGAACATAGGTGTTTTTGGACGGGGCGAGGCTGATCAATTGGGACTTCATGGTCTGTGTGCCATCAGAAGGAAGATGCTAGACATGAGGAGGCCAATGAATCATAAAGAACCCTGCCACAGCCCGGCCCACCCCAAAGGGGGAACCCCAAGTGCAGAGGTCTGATGGAAGTAAAAAGCGTCCTGATGGAGCCACCATCTCCCTGGAAGGATGGCAAGGGTTGCTTGGGACTACACCTGTGCTGCCAAATGGCAGCCCTCTTGCCATACTCCCCTAGCCACAGGGAGACCCAGAAGACTCGCAAATATGACGGCCTTCCCCCTTGCTATAACTTCATCCCAATAGGGTCGGAGCCCCCTTGGGCGTAGGCAAGTGTGCTCTAAAGTTTCTCTGCTGGGTGAAAAACTCATCACAAAAACCAGGGACCACAGGGCGACCAGTTTCCCTTTTTCAGAGACTCAGTGTGGCGATCCAGAGGGAAAATCCGCAGCGTTCTGGCACGCGGCCCACTGCCGGGGAGCGGGACAAGTTTTAAGAGCTCTGAGTTGAATTAGGTTTTTTTATTTTATTGTATTCTTGTCAATGTATTTTGTCTTGAAATAAAAGTTTATATATATATATATATATATATATATATATATATATATATATATATATATATATATATATATATATATATATATATATTATATATTATATATATATGTAATGGGTAAAACTGATCAATTAGCAAAAACTCATTTAAAATTTAAAATAAAGTCCTTTCTAAAATTTGCTCTTATACTTTAAAGATATATTTTTTTTATGTTAATGAAAAAATTAATAATTTTGAAAAAGAACCTTAGAAACTTACTTAACCATATTATAACAAGTGAATTTAATTTTGCCTAATCCCAAATAAATATATGTTAAATAAGTTTACAATAATCTAATTATAAACAAATGAATGAAATATTTTTTTCGATAGGTTCGGAATAATTTTTGCGAAATTTTTACATAAAAATTTTCGTTTGCCTTATTCGGCAAAAAAAAACGTTGCTATTTAAACCAAAAAAGCAAGTTTTACCTATTCGGTAGACATATATGCAATAAGATCACAGGACAAAGTGATATGACAGTATGGAACAGATACGTGAAAAGAATAGGGGCTTCAAGCGTTTCATGATTTCTCACATGAACAAGAAACTATAAAAATAAAAAATTAACTGAATGCATATAAAGTGATATTAACTTAGGGCAACATACCACCTGAACCTTTAACGATGATGGGGGGAGGGGGTCAAGGACCTGTCAGACATAGCTTATATTCTACGCAAAATTTGATTTAAAGAGAAAGAATTTCTAGGCAGCGACGTCAACTAGAGTGAAAATGTGGGTTTTACCCCACACAAGCAGAGTACTTTAAATCATTGATCAATATGAATTATGTATTCCTTAATCTTTGCATTCACAAGCAAGTAAAGGTATACACAAGCTACGAAGACATCGAAAGGCTTATAAAGGTTATCAAACAAGAGATTAATTTTGGCACGAACGATATCGTTGACCTGCGGAAAAAATACAGTAAATACTGTATGCCACAAATTTATGCAAAGTAATTTATCCAACCGATTTATTGGATTTACCCCAAGTCATCTTGAAATGTAATCCATATATTTACTACTTGAATATATAAAAAAATAACTTAATTAAGTTAAAATCGTTAGACTGCTTATATAGCCAAAGAATATTTATGGCTCTAGACTTTCAAGACCATTGTTAATGTGATTTACTGGAGGTATATTTGAGCAGCAATCACTCAGCTTCGTGCAAAGCTGAATAAATTTTCCTCTTCACAATTCGTGTCATTTTATTTACTTTCTAGACTGGCTAGTTGGTTTGTTGATGATTTGTTGTTGTTGTTGTTGCTGTTGATGTTCGTAGTGGTGGTGATATTATTGTTGTTGCTGATATTTATGATGCTGTTGTTGTTTGTAGTTTATTGTTGTCTCTTCCTCGTAGTTTGTTGTTCTTTGCTGTTGTTGTTGATGTTGGCGGTGATGTTAGTGTTGTGGTGTATATTGATAATGCTGTTGTTGTTTGTTGCTGTTTCTTGTAGTTTTTTGTTACTATTGATGTTGTAATTGTTGTTGATGTTGTTGTTGTTTTTGTCGATGATGATAATAAAGATTAAGTTTTGATCTTGTTTGTAGTTTGTTGTTGCTACTATTGTTGTTGTTTTTTGTTTACAAGATGAAATTGCTATTATTGCTTGTAGCATGTTGTTGTTATTGTTCTTGGAGTTGTCCATGGTGATGTTGCTATTGCTCTTGTTGAAGTTGTTTGATGGAATTGTTGATTTTCTTATTGTTGATGTCTGTTCATAATTATTTTGATGATTATGAAACAGATATTGTTGCTGATGTTGTTGTTGTTGAAGCTGCTTTTATTGTTGTCGAGGCTGATGTTTTTTTTTTCATTTTTGATGTACTGTAGAATAAGAAATAACTCCTGAAGGATGACGACAGGCATCGTAAGACAGCTGACCGGTGGGGGAGTTGTTGACGAAAAGTCTAAAAAACTGTTAGCCAGGAAGCCATTTGAGGGCCGCCTCCTGCGGGGTTTAATTTATGGTCATGAAACAACAGCCATTTCAGTGCCACCTCCTACAGTATTTGTGGGTCATTAAGAACACATACCATTTCAGTGTCACCTCCTACGGGTTTGTGCTCTTAAGAACACATAGCCTTTTTTGGTGCCACCCCCCCGTATTTGGGGGCCAAAGAACACAAAAGCCTTTTCCAGTGCCACCTCCTGCAGTATGTTCGTCACTAGGAAACAAAAAAAAAAGATTTTTGAATGTCACTTCCATCAGTTTTGAAGCGGCACGGGGAATACAGAGCAGTTTAAGTGTCACTTCCAGCAGTACTGATGCGCTTTTACGAATCACCCTTTTGAGTGCCAGTTTATAGCAATATTAAAGTGCCACTGGGAACCCAAAGACCCAAAAGGGCCCCAAATTTTCAGCAGTAATGGGGGCCAAAATTGGGAAAAACATCCATTTTAGTGACATCGGGACTATCGATGGGGCCACCAGAAACACAGAGCCATTTTGAGTGCCACCTGCAGAGAAAAGTTTTCGCCACTGGGAGCCTAGATATTTGAGTTCCTCCTTCAACGGTAGGGGGTGTTTTCATTTGACAGAAAAAAAATTATGAGGCCAACCTAGCAGTAATGGTGAGCCACTAAAATCTCAGAGCCATTTAAATGCCATATACAACAGTACCGGGGGGCCGCTAGGAACCTGATATGTTTGAGGGGCCACTTTTTGGGCCCGAGCCAGTATTAGTGTGCTACTTTTTTTAATTAGAGCCATTTACGGGCCCAAATCCAGCAAATATTTATGAACCCCAAAGGGAAACCCCGCCCTTTTTAATGCCAAATTTAGCAGTTTTTGGGGTTCCTTTAGAAACACAGAGCCATTCAATGCCATCGCCGCAGAACTGTGCCCACTCCGAGTTCAGAGGCATTTGAGTTTTCCCCCCTCCAGTAGTTTAGGGGTGTCTCTAGAAAAGGGGGCCATTTTGAGGTCATTTTCAGTAGTGTTTTATTTTTGTGCCCCCCATCTAGTGGAGCATCTACTAGGGAAATCAAAGCCACCTAAGTGACAACTGCAGCGGCATTGGTGCGTAATCAGCAGCACTGATGTGCCATTAGAAACTCAGAGCGTGTTCCAACTAAAGTAGTATTCGGGGGAGCTCAGAACCATTTGAGCGTCAACTATAGCAGTTGGTGTGCCACTACAAGTTCAAGGCCATGTGAGCGCCAATTCTAAAATTTTGGTGCCCTACTAGTAACACAGAGCCATTCGAGTACCAACTCCCAGTGGTGGAAACTAGGAGCTGAGAGCCATTTGAGTGCCACCTCCAGACGTATTTGTGCTCCACTTGGAACTCAGACCCCTCTGGGGTGCCAAAATCCAGCAGAATTGATGCTCCACTAGAAACGCAGAGCCATTTAAGTACCAACTCGAGTTTTATTGATACGCCACTAGAAACTAAGAGGATTTTGGGTGCCAGCTTAAAAATATATTACACAGTTAATAACACAAAATTATTTGGGGTTTAACTCCCCAAAAAAGCATCCCGGGCCACTAGGGAATTCCCCTCATTTGAGTGCCACAAAAAGTAGTATATTTGTGTCACGAGAAACACGGTGCTGACTTTCAACTGCTGCACAACCCCCCCATGTCAGGGAAAACCACTTGGGCCCCCCTTTAGCAATATTGGTGAACGAACAGCCAATTGAGTACTTTTCCTTACGCAGTTGTGATGTGCCACTAGGAACTTGAGCAATTTAAGTTCCATTTCGAAGTGTTAATACACCGCTAGGAGCTCAGCCCTTGAGGCATCTCTAGCAATATTGGTGTGCTTCAATGATTCAAATCCAGAAGTAATGTGTGAAAATAGGAGTTCAGATATTGGAGTCCACCATGAACTGAGAATCACTTGATTGCCACCTCCCACCAGTATTGGTGCTTCACTAAAATCTCTGAGCTATTTGAATTCCACCTCCAGTGGAATTAGTGCGCCATTAAACGCAGACCTATTTCAATGCCAACAGTAATTGTGATCTACTAGGGTACAGAGCCATTTAAGCCAACTCTATCAGTATGGTACACCTTTAATAACATAGGCTACCCAGATGCCAAGTGCAGCATTATTTGTGCGTACTAGGAAACGAGTCAATTGGGTGCCAATTGCAGCAGTATTGATGTGGCCATAGGTCCTCATTGCATTTGATTGCCAACTCCTGTAAAATTTGGGTACCTTTAGGAATACACAACCCCGCACATAAAGAGAGGAGCTTACGACGACGTTTCGGTC
>WNWK01048000.1:0-13715 GCA_009830355.1 Cherax destructor
AGGTTATGGCGGCGGGCCCCCCCGGGGTTCGGACATATTGTTTCGGACCCCCCGGTTTTTTTAGAGATTAAGGTCACTCACAGCTTCCATCATCAAACCACTTGCAGAGCTCTTTTCCCCTGGCATTTATGACTAGAATGCTGTTGGGGAGAAACTCTAAAAGTCCTCTCCTTCAGGTAGCTGTTAGCTTAAGTTAGTTGTAGTTGACTAATGATTCTCCAAAAAGACTCTGACGTCTTACCCAACTGACTCGGAAGTTGTCCAACAAAATCAATTACACAAACTTCTGAAATTGAGACTCCAGCGCCTTATGCCAGTTAATGAAAGTCTTTGACTGGAGCCAAAAATCTAAAAAAAGATTATCCAGGTTGATGCTTGTTCAACCAACCCCTCCTGTCTGCATTTAGAGCACAATAGCCTTTACAATTTTTAGAAAGACCATCACCAGGCTATAAATAATTTCCCCCGAGCTTTACCAACAACGCGTTTGAACAATTGCTGCCCATTCCCCCAACGGCCCCTGATTATGAATGTTTTAAAAAAAGGAAAATTAGGGCTTCACCCTGAAAAACAAATACACCGACTTTACGACATTAAAAATTCCCCAAAGTATGTCAGATTGTCTTAACCTTCCTTATCATATTTTTCCCTTTTTGATAAAACACTTTTTTTCCCCCTCATCTCCTCAAGTGTAAGTTCCCCAAAATTGGGAGCCCCAATCAGATTGATCCTGAAAAACCCAGGTTCACTACCATTAACCCCCTCGACTAGCGGATTTTTGGGGATATTTCCCCAGAGAATGATCAGAGGTAGAAATTTTGCTTGATTTGGTTCTTGCTAACAAAGAATCACTAATTAATAATTTGAGGTTAATGAAGAGTTGGGGGCGACCAAATCACTTACTTTTAATATATCATGGAATTATTCAGGTAACTGCAATCAAGTTCTGTTCCAGACTTTCGTGTAGCCGACTTCATGGGGCTGAGAAATTACCTAGGTGGGCTAATTGGGATGACCTATATGGGTCAGGGGGGGGTTTTTGGGGTCCAAATGACGTTTTCTATAGCGTAGTTCTAGCGCCCGACCTTTTTTGTTCCAAGTAGGGAAATTAGATCTAAAAAATTTCCCCTAAATGGATGAACAATAGATTAAAAGATCTCATTGGTGAAAAGAGGCATATATGCGTATCAAAAGAGATGGACAGATAAGAAATAAATATTTTCAATTAAAGAAAATAAAAAAGGAATAAGAAAAGAAAAAAAGGGATTATGAGGCTAAGGTCGAAGGGTTCGAAGACTAACCCAAAAGGGTTCTTTCAGGTATACAGAAGTAAGATTGGGACAAGATAGGCCCATTTAAGAGTAACTCAGGAAGATCACGGACAGAGATAAGGATATGGTGAAATTTTCAATACTTACTTCCTCTCAGTTTTTACCAGGAAGATACTAGCGGAATTCCAGAAATAATAAATTATGTAGAACAGGAAGATAATAGACTATGCTGATTGGGGTAACTAGTGACATGGTCCTCGACAAAAGAGAAATTAAACCTAACAAAACCCCAGGCCCTGATGAACTGTTTGCAAGAGTTTTAAAGGAATGTAAAGAGGAACTACAAACTGGCATAGTGCCAGACAAGTGGAAAAAGGCAAATGTAATACCTATTTACAAGGCAGGTGACAGGTCCTTAGCTTCAAACTATAGACCAATAAGCCTTACCTCCATAGTTGGTAAATTTATGGAGTCAATAATTCAGAGGCAATTGTAGCCATCTTGAAAAGCATAAATTGATTAATGAATCTCAACACGGTTTTACAAAGGGCTTCCTGTCTAACCTTTTTACTAAGGTGTTTGAGGAGGTACATCATGGTAATGAATATGATATTGTGTATATGGACTTCAGTAAGGCTTTCGATAAAGTTCCACATCAGAGGCTACTGGGGAAAATTAAGGCACACGGAACAGGAGGAGAAATTTTTTCCTGGGTAGAGGCATGGTTGACAAATGGCGGCAGAGAGTTTGCATAAATGGAGAGAAATCAGAATGGGGGCACGTCTCCAAGCGGTGTTCCACAGGGGGTCAGGTTTGGGCCCCTGTTGTTTACAATTTACATAACGACATAGATGAGGGAATAAATAGCAACATAAGTAAATTTGCTGATGACACCAAAATAGGCTGTCCAATTCATTCAAATGAGGACATTAGAGCACTCCAGGATGATTTGAATAGACTGATGCAGTGGTCGGAGAAGTGGCAGATGCAGTTTAATGTAAAACAAATGCAAAGTTCTAAATGTTGGGCAGGACAATAACCATGCCACATATAAACTGAATAATGTAGATCTTATTACTTGTGATTGCGAGAAGGATTTAGGAGTTCTGGTTAGTAGTAATCTGAAGCCAAGACAACAGTGCATAAGTGTTCGCAATAAAGCTAACAGAATCCTTGGCTTCATATCAAGAAGTATAAATAATAGAAGTCCTCAGGTTGTTCTTCAACTTTATATATCTTTGGTTAGGCCTCATTTAGATTATGCTGCACAGTTCTGGTCACCGTATTACAGAATGGATATAAATGCACTGGGAAAAAGACAGAGGAGGATGACAAAGTTGATCCCATGTATCAGAAATCTTCCCTATGAGGATAGACTGAGGGCCATGAATCTGCACTCTCTAGAAAGGCGGGATTAGGGGGGGTATGATTGAGGTGTATAAATGGAAAACAGGAATAAATAAAGGGGATGTAAATAGCGTACTGAAAATATCTAGCCAAGACAGGACTCGCAGCAATGGTTTCAAGTTGGAAAAATTCAGATTCAGGAAGGATATAGGAAAGCACTGGTTTGGTAATAGAGTTGTAGATGAGTGGAACAAACTCCCCAGTACCATCATAGATGCTAAGACGTTGTGTAGTTTTAAAAATAGGTTAGGTAAATACATGGTGGGTGTGGGTGGGTGTGAGTTTGGACCTGACTAGCTTGTACTACCAGGTCAGTTGCCGTACTAATTCCTTAAGTAGTAGTGACCTGACTACCTGGAGACTGAGCTCCCGGTGGTCTGCTAGATAATTATATGAGTGGGTGCGGTTGGGTGTGAGTTGGTCCCGACTGCTTGTGCTACTAGGTCAGATGCAGTGCTCCTTCCTTAAGTGAATGTAACCTGACCTGGCTGGGTCAGGGGGATTGGCTTAATTAAGCCTGTTGGAGACTTGGACTTGCCTCGCATGGGCCAGTAGGCCTGCTGCAGTGTTCCTTCTTTCTTATGTTCTTATGTTCTTATTACGAGGAAGGAAACGGAGTAGGAAATGGAGACTAACACGAATTTCCTGAGCAGCAGACACCAGTTGGAGAAGACGTGCTGGATGATTCAATTCATAGCTTGTTACCAATTAGCTCAGTAACCTGCAGAACAGTTAAAGTCTGACGATATTCAGTGTCAATAGAACGACCAATACGCCAGCAGCGCTGCAGAGATAGTCTGGGCAACGATTGCAATGCATATGACGTCAGCATATGCATAACATGTGGAGGTGGCATTACCCAGCTACCACTGTTAACAGGCACCACCTGGTTGGAATGCACTTAATGCACAACAACTGTAACACAATATAACAGCCACTTGAGCAAGACAACGCAATGGAACGTAGTTGTACAGAACAATTCAATAATATAGCACGACAGCACAATGCAACATAGCTGGACATCGCAATGCAATGTTGCAAAACAACAATTGCTTGAACAGGCACCCGATATTACGAACGCAGATACACTAATAAAGGCATGTTGTAATTACTGTAAATAAAGTCTCCGGACACGGAATAATCCAAGCAAATAAAGGCAAAGGTAACCTTATATTTCCTTCACCATTATATTTACAATAAGCACAATGTGCAATATACCAGCTGAATGATAATGATCAAGAGAGGAAAGAGTCACAACAGTTCATTTTTCACTTCAAGACAGACCAACACTGTAAGTATACTTGAACACCCTAAGTGAGCATCAGCCTCACCCAGGTAAGTATAACATCAAGTTCTCACCCAATTAGTTGGTGTTAGAACTAGACAACCCCTCTTGCAAACTATTCTAACATAACTGCCAGTTGGTTACTCTAGAGGGTATGCACGAATGGGTGTGTGATAAATGCCAATTAAATCATAATGTACTTTGTGCATACCATGTTAGGGAAGAGTACACAAGGCCTCAATGAATGTATGGGTTTAAGGTTTACACTGCCTGTGTGTACGCCGAATACGTTCTATCTATTCGGCGTTCATCACACACCCACTGGCATGCCTTCTCGCCCAGCTAATTGGCAGTTCAGAGTATAGCAGTTCTGGGACCCACCAATAAGGTAGTGTCACACTTGCTTGCCTGGCTGTGAGGCAGAATTTCGCTTACTAACGACCAATCCGCTCCTGCTCTGAGTGGCTATTTGCTCTTTCTTATCATTATACTGCTAACTTAGCTGTGTAAATATTGTTCACAGAGGTAAAGGAATATACGGTTATAGAAAAACATACTCCCTTTCGTGTGTGCCTTATCTTTGTATTGTTTGGTTGTTTGGTATATTGTTGACTTTGTTTACTTCCAGGTGTAATAGGGCTAGAATTCCTATGTGTATTCGTAATACTGTCACTATGTAAACATGAGGGATAATGGGAGCTTAAGTATTGCAGTACACATTGTCCCAATGTTTACATAAGGGTAGAGGAACATGCAGTCCCAATGTATATATAAGTAAAGGTGCACATTTTTACAATGTGTAAATGATGCACAGGTAGACAGTACAACAATTAGTACATGGTGACAGAGGAACACACTGCCACAGTGTGCACACAGGAGTAGAAGTACACTTTGCAGGGATGTGTACATAGTGGTAAAGGTACTCACTACAACAACGTAAACATTTGGATGTAATTAAACATATCACAAGGAATATAATGAAGTATACACTGGAATTATGACTTCCTTAAGCACTGTCGGATCTGACCAGAATATCTGAGTAAAATGATCTTCTCAGGCAGAGGCATGTGAGTGGAGTCTTACTAGAGCTAGATAAGATTCTCCTCTGACTATACCCTTGATTGAATACCTTGATTGAATACCTTCAGTCAAGGATAGGGAATGAATAACGTTTATCAGCTCTTTAAGGCTAAGAACTAAACTCCTAATACAACTGATAAAGTTTGCTGCACAGACGAAACGTTAAAGATGCCAAAATATTGCATATGTATTAATTCATCAACTCTTCGATAGTGTATAATATTAATGATGTTACTTGTCTAACACGCAGAACCATCGAATCTTGGTACAGATTATACTTTCTACAATATTTTGGTAACGACTGGCCGTACTTATTCGCATCACCTACTTTCCCTAGTGTGCCCTGCCTTCCTGTGACGCTGTCTTCAACTGCTGTGCTCTCTTCTAGCTCCATTATATAATACTCCACACTCATGCCTCTGCTTCAACTATATCATGGTTAAGGAACTCAACACATTCAAAGTCACTCAACACCTTAAGATTGCCACGTCACTTCTTTCTTTGACTCCAATATAAAAGTCGCCTCTGTATTTGATCGACAATTCCTTTGCGTAGACAAAACGTTTCGGCAATGAAAATCAGGTCAGGTGGTGAAAACATACAGAGAAAAGAATAAATAAAAAAAAAAAACAGCGACGTTCCTGCATAAGTGGACATACTGAGGGTAACTCAGAAGAAGAAATCAAGGGTAAAGAGGAAGAAATGCAGAGGGAGCTAAGATGTGACATACAGGAACATACTTCCTATTACTTTACGTATTAGAATTCTAGCTCATTCAGACATGTGATAATATTTACACTTAGCTCTGTTCTTATTTGGCGTTGTGCCAATCAGTGGAATATTTTAACGACTATACAGTTTACAGGAATCCTGACCTGTCCTTATGGTGTTACCATCTTATCTTATTATTATTTATAGGATTTTACAATCTGTCGTGCATAACCTGTATTATAAATATTTGAAAGGTATTTTGCAATGAAAAATGATGACAATAATAATAATAATAATAATACAAATAATAACAGTACTAATAATAATAGGTTCGTAAATTGGGTTTAAAGCCTATCTACTGCACTAGAATAGCTAATTAGGCTGCACATAACTTTTTCACCATCAGACTAATGTGCCTTAATTGATTAAAGTAAAAGCTTAGTATAAATACACTGAGATAAATATTCTTCACTGTGCATATATCCTGTGAATAATCTAATAATAATAATAATAACATTTGTGTTATTATTATTATTATTATTATTATTATTATTATTATTATTATTATTATTATTATTATTGTTATTATTGTTATTATTATTATTATTATTATTATTATTATTATTATTATTATTATTATTATTATTATTATTATTATTATTAGTATTATTATTATTTAAAACAAGAACTGAAAATAAATGATTTCTGCAAAAAGGATGAATAATTTTGCTATGAACACCATCTAACTACTGCTGTCGTTCTTGAAGGACCTTGAAGGACATCTTCGGCAAGAGTAATAGGTGTTCCTCCTCCAGGAGAGGACGTGAGTCATCAGTGCCACATCAGTCCTATCAGAGTGCCAGCGAGAACGATGAAGGAGTGTGAGCACGTCACCTAGTGATCAGTCTTGGTAACCAGTAGTAGGAATTAGCTAACTTGGCCCACAGGAAGTTCTTATGGTGGGAAAGACACCATAAGAACTCTATGAGGAGCTTCCCTTGCAAATTGGTGTGTGTGTGTGTGTGTGTACTCACCTAGTTGTGGTTGCAGGGGTCGAGTCATAGCTCCTGTGTGTGTATGTGTTGTTCCTAATAAGACGAGTAATCAGACCGAACTCCTTTAAAAATTGGACTTTTCAGTAATTTTCTTCCACAGACTGATAATTTTTTACTTGAAAAAAGTAAAAAATATTTTGGGGCCAAATCTAACGTATAAACCTAACCTAACTCAACGTAGTATTTTTTAGCAAAATCCTACTAAATATATCACAGGTTGGTTTAAATTCATTTAAATATTTGTTTCGTTATGTTCAGACTGATTTTCTCAGATTAATGAGAAAAAAAATCATTCTGATTATATCGGAAGGAAATATCCATGATTTTTAGGCCTAACTCGCCGATTTGACTTATTCGGCACGACAAAATGGGATGATATGGAGGGCATATAAATCTGTAGTAGAGAGAAGTCGAGGTAGAGTCGTCTTAGGTTCAAGGAAGGGGAAAAATGAGGTTTTGTGTGCGAGGAGCTTTGACATCCAGCAAGTGTATGTGAGTGTGTTAGACAGGAGTAGAAGAAATTGGCTTTTATGACTTGATGTGTTGTTGGAGTGTGAGCAAGGTAGCATTTATGAGGGGATTCAGGGAAATTGGTTAACCGGAAATATAAATATGGAGGTGGAAAGAAAAGTGTCTGCACTCTGAAGGAGGGGTGGGGATATTTGTAATTTCGAAATATAGTATCAGCGCACCTCTGGCAAGTCAGTGATGGAGTGGGTGATGGTGAAAGTGTTTCTTCTTTACATCAAAACATTTAGATAAGGGAAAAGAAGTTTTCATTGCAATCATGGATTTCGAAAAAGCATATGATAGGGTGGATAGGAAGCAATGTGGTAGATGTTGTAAGTATATGGAACATATTGGTGGTAGGTTACTGAAATCAGTTTAAAGTTTTTACGAGGACAGAGTTTGTAGGAGAGAGGGAGATTATTTTCCAGTGAAAATAGGCCTTAGGCAAGGATGCATGATGTAACCGTGTGGGGGAAAGGTGTGAGACTGCAAGATAAAGAATATATCGCAAAATGGGAGTCGTCAAATTTGCTTTTTGCTGATGACACTGAATATTTGGAAGATTCTGAAGAGAAGTTGCAGAGGATAGTGGAAGAATTTGGAGGATATGTAAAATAAAGAAATTAAAAGTGAACATTGGAAAGAGGAAGATGAAGTAGGTAACAAAAATTTAGGTAATGAGAGATTGAATATCAGATTAGAGGAGCAAGGAGGAAGTGAATGTGTTCAAATATTTTGGAAGTGGACTTGTCAGTGGATGGGCCTATAATAGACATGGTAAACCATAGAACTGACTAGGGAAAATGATGAGATGTGCATCCATGAGTCAATATAGACTAAGAACGATATCCATGGAAGCAAAGAGGGAATGTATTAGAGTATACTGGTACCAATGCTCTTATATGGGTGTGAAGCATGGGTTGTGAATGTTACAGCAATGAGGAGGCTGGAGGTAGTAGGTATGTTGTGTTTGAGGGCAATTTGTGGTGTAAATATTATGCAGAAAATCAGTAGGTTGGAGATTACAAGAAGGTGCGGGGTTACTAAAAGTATTATCCAGTGGGCTGAAGAGGGTTGTTGAGGTGGTCCGGACATTTAGAGAGGGTCGAACGAAATAGAATAAATCTGCAGTGGAGGGAAGGCGGGTTAGGGTCGTTCTAGGAAATGTTGGAGAGGGGATAAAGGTTTGCGTGCGAGAAGCTTGGACATCGACAAGGCATGTGAGTGTGTTAGATAGGAATGAATGGAGGCGAGTGGTTTTAGTGACTTGAGGTGCTCTTGAAGTGTGAGCAAGGTAACTTGTATGAAGGATTCTGGGAAACCTGTTAGCCTTACTTAAGCCCTGGCCTGGAGATGGGAAGTACAGTGCATGTACTCTGAAGGAGTGGTGGAGATATTTGCAGTTTCGAACTGTAGTATCGGCACCCTCTGCAAGACACTGACAGAGTGAATGATGGTTAAAGTGTTTCTTCTTTTATGGTCACCCTCATCGGTGGGAGATGGCTGGTTTATTTAAAACATTACCACACTGGTCCCGGCATGAGGATAGAGGAAATTCCTAATAATATTGTCAAACTAACATTTGATAACTATTCATTCCCTTTCATGTTGGTATGTGCAGCAGGCCTATGTTTACCAGAGGAATTCAAACCATTACCACAACAATGCTGCAAACATTAGCAGTATGGAATGCTCAATCTGCAGTGTCCAGGTTTCACACTGACTTCTTCTGGCATTAGCTATAAAGATAAACATGTATCAAACCATACCACGGGTGGGGTTCGAACCCGCGGTCAGAGAGTGTGAAATCTGGTGTTTGGTGAAGATAGATGTTCCATCATATCACTAAGCAGTTTCCCAAGTCCTCTAACAAGGAAGATTATCTGGCATCTTGTGCCGGGTCACCAGGCGACGCCATCAGCCAGAAGTGCCCTCTAATACTCTCGTTAGTGCCTCAACCCGTACACAATCCTCACTAATGAAATTCCCTCCTAATCATTTGATGTCTTTACTCTTACACAACGAACACAATCCACCTTGATTACCCGTTTCACACTCACACCTGAACACCACAGGCTCCCCCCCCCCCAAAAAAAAAAAAATGTAAATGTGATTTGTTGCAAAGCTACGAGTCACTTAAAATGGACAGCTAACCATGTATTTCTTAATTTTCACTGTAAGGCAATTAATTAGAGCTCAACAGCATCCTCTATTCTGTTATCGATCTTTCCATAGCCTGTACAGTATACTACACAATATCCACTGTACTAAGTTTCCCATACGTTTCAAGGGACATTATTCCTTTCCAGGTTATTTCCATTACCCATAGGATTATGTAATTAGAGACAATAGGTTGTGAGTCCATTTCACGCTATGCAGGCTGTGTCACTCAACTTACAACATGACGTAATCCGTATCTTAGTACACAGTCTTCTGTGGGAAGTGTCGGAGTGCTCACAAGACTCATCACTGGTTATTTTTGTGTCGAGTGTATGAATAGATGATTCTCTTTCACCACGGTGTTCTTCTTACGTTGACAGTCCCTGACGATGGAATCCAAGATCAAGTCATGCCTCTTCATTCGCTATTCGTGAGTCCTACGGCAAATTTGTAATATGTGGCCAAGAGTCTCACGCTGACCACATTCTACACAATTTATACCGTCCATCATTCTTCCTCCAAGAACCATTCTCGTCTTAGGATCATCAGGTTACACTTTAATAATAATAATAATAATAATCTATTTCTACAAGTACATGTAAAATGTATACAGACCATAGCTGTTATGCAGAGCATTTCGGGCGAATTAGGTTAATTTTGTCCCTAGGATGCGACCCACACCAGTTTACTAACACCCAGGTACCTATTTTACTGATAGGTGAACAAGGAAACACGTCATGTTTCCTCCCTTACCGAAAATCGAACTACGGACTTCAGTGTGTGAGCTGAGTGCGCTCCTTTCATTAATGAGATACATCTTCTCATCTAGTCAAGAACATGGGGTACCAAAGAATGTTTCTTTAGGCGAATGCCTTCAACTGAAGTCACCAGAGACCGCTGACACGCCATATGTTCTACCCTTCCTGGTTTATACTGCGGTGTTTGCTATTTTACTCCTTCCAACAGTTTTTAACATACACAGGGTGTTCCAGTGCACAGTCAAAGTTTGTACCAGTTGGTATAGCTCGTCCTGCAGTGAGTTCTGTCTATTTTTACAGACTATAGAAATTCTCGTCGATAGGCAAGAGCACCCAAGACTTCCATCAATAATGGGAACATAAAATACTCCCAACAGCACTTCCTTTCGAAGCTTTAACTATTTACGAACTTTAGACCTGACCGGCTGCTCCTAAAGTATTTTGACGGACATTGCCACACACCTCTGTATGAATAACAAAAGGAATCATATGGTTGTTAAACATATATAACCTCTGTTGTGGTTTAAGAGGAGAGCTATCCAATATATTCAAATACTTTTCATTTTTTTCCAGAGGGGCTACCCTCTTCCAGTTGACGAAAAATGCATCCCAAGGTTTGACTGGAGCCTCTCCAATATACGTTTTTCTTCCCATCTCTGCTAGCCACTCCTTCTTAGGGACTGTCTTGAATTTGAGGATGGCACATTTTTTGACAATCCAGTCTCTGGTAAATTCTTAAGGAATATTTTCATTTGAGAAATCAAACCAGTTTCATTCTACATCATCAACACCATAACATCCACGAAGTGTTTTCATGAAGTTCTTATCCATGGCTACTAACGCTTCAGTCATCATCTTATTAAACAGTGCACATGAGAGTCGCACTGCTGACTTTCGATTGATACTATCACGTCTACCTTAAATGGTATTTGTGACACCATTATACGTGGACATTATATACTTTATCAACGCACGTAGAATACTCGTGCAGTGATTCGACAATGCTCTAAACATGGATAAAAAAGTTACATAGTCATATGCCGTCTCACATCAGAAGCAAGGTGAAGTGAGACTCATTTCACAATTCTCCATGCAGTTATTCTATGGGACACTCGTACCACAATACAAGATATAATAATAGGTCTAAATTCACTGGGGTATTCAGGATTCGCTGTTTCAAGAAACAATGCAGCACGAGTCCTTCAGACACACTTGCAGACATTATGGGAAAGTGAATACAATTTTGCAGTACCTACAATACCTAATAAAACATTCTAAAACCATGAAAAAATAGTGCAATGGATTGCCTGAACATGTCAAGGCTAAAAAGCTTACTAATGAATGACGCTACAGAAAAAGTACGAAAGGGATTTATTATAAAGCTTAAAGTGAAAGTTAAAACTGGAAATGAACCTCGACAAGCGCTCCTTTAAAAGAGAGGAACATGACAGAACCCTCAACCACATAAAAAAAAATAGGTTGCATAATCAGACCAAACCCTTCTCTATCATCGGTATTCCACCTCATGATATTAGTTAATTATTATGTATTTTCATGTCTGAATCCAGATATCACCTTGAAAATGTTTATTGACAATAGGTTTAACGATACGAGACATGTAATATTTTATTTTATTATAACGTACAATATGTGTCAGTATGTTTTGTATGTTTTAAACTCTAATCCGTACCTACTCTCTGCCTTTTTTGCTTGACGCTTATAGTGGGCTGAAGAATAATCTCCTGCCATTGTCCAGCAATAGTCTGCAAGCATTCTTGTGCCCCATTTGCCCTGGTACCTTTTTTACATGGTTGAAATCTTGGTGAAACCTTTCACCATGTAGATGAATGGTTCAGAGAACCCACAAGTTGACAAATGTTTAGATGTAAAATTTGATCCCTGATCTGTCTGAATTTCTTTAGGGATCCCAACTTAAGTAAAAATTTTACCAATGTAGTAATTTTACGTAGCGGGATGGCCTTGGGGACCTGGTAGTAGAACAAATAATTGTGAGTAAGTACTGGTTACCCATCTTAATTTTGGGTAGTGGACCCACACAGCGACAACTAGCCTGCTTCAAGGTTCTCCAACTGCTGCGATTGGTTTAAGTGACGTCAGGCTTAATTCCCTGATTAGGTTTTATTACCTTTGGCAAATAGGACTCCCATATCTGAAGCCAGTAAAAATGTTTGGAGACCTTGCCCATGTTTTTTATACCTAAATTTCCTCCAGTGGAAACATCATGGGCCAGACATCATAGGACGACACTGGAAGACAGGAGAGATAGGGGATAGTGATAACGACATATAAAATACTGAGAGGAATCGACAGGGTGGACAGTGACAGGATGTCCCAGAGATGGGACACAGCAACAAGGGTCACAGTTGGAAGTTGATGAGTCAGATGAATCACAGGGATGTTAGGAAGTATTTCTTTAGTCACAGAGTTGTCAGGAAGTGGAATAGTCTGGGAAGTGATGTAATGGAGGCAGGATCCATACATAGCTTTAAGAAGAGGGATGATAAAACTCATGGAACAGGAAGAAATGACCTAGTAGCCCAGTGAAGAGGCGGGGCTAGGAGCTGTGACTCGACCCCTGCAACCACAACTAGGCGTGTGGGTAATATTTACTGTAGAACAAACACATAAGCTATCCGCAGCTGCAGCTGGTAAAACACCACCGACGTGAAGCAGTTGTTCTACAACCCTCGAGCTGATAAGAAATAAGGGTAAGCATGATTACCCCAAAGGGTGTATGGATATATACATTCAGTAAATGAATACTGAACAGGGCCTTATATACTCACTTTTTGGGCTCGATGGCCCGCTGCACAGCTGACTGAAACTACTGAGAACACTTACTGGACTTACCGGGGATTGTAGCGGACCCGTGAGTTCCGTGGCTTGTATCAGGGATGCAACCCGTTTTCCGTTGTCTTGATTAAAGAATCTGTGTTCTACGGTGCACTATTTGTTTGACAAATGTTCGCAACACATCAATATTAGTCTATTGATCACAGTAATGTCCTTACAAGAAGCTGAGCACACTTCTCTGCAATCTTTCTACTGTGACTGGTGAGATTGTCCATAGGTTTGAAGACGCACTGTTATAGTTCCTTTGTTAAGGTCAATGCCCTGTAACACGCTCCTTGCATCGTTCCTTCATGCAGTCTGCCCCGCGGGGCCTCTCGCGCCACCCCTTTACCTACAATACAAAAGATCTGCTGATTCCAGTAGTTTTCCCCCTTTCCCTTTCCAAACTACAACAGAAAAATACAATAGTTGATTCTTGTGGTCTGGGCATAGAGGTAAACATGGTAGCATCAAATTGCAGATAGTGGGTGTAGGATTTCTTTCTTTTCCGCTACTTGTAAGAGATTAATTTTCTTTTTTTAACCCACCCAGATGCAACACTGGTCCTTTAAGGAAAGGGGGGCGTGACATAACCCGCACCTGCTTCCAATTAAATGTTATCAAG
>WNWK01048001.1:0-13715 GCA_009830355.1 Cherax destructor
AGCATGATGTCAGACTCAGGCAGGTGTTGAGTATTTTACAAGAGCATAATGTAGTACTGAATAAGGATAAGTCAGTGTTGAAAGCCAGATCTATTGCATATCTGGGGTATGAAATTTCAGGGGAAGGTATTAAACCTTCTTCTCAGAAGGTGGAGGCTCTTGTGAATTTACCTTCACCTACGTCTGTAGGAGAAGTTCAGTCCTTTGTGGGGATGGTGACTATTATTGTAAGTTTATTAAGAACTTTTCTTTAATTTTGGCACCACTGTATGATTTGTTAAAAAGGGGCTACATTTGAGTGGTCTTCAGTGGAAGAGGAAGCTGTTCAAAGGATTAAAAAACAATTGGAGTGTTCAGCTTTGTTGACTAATTTTACGGGAGAGCATCCATTAATAATTGAGGTTGATGCTTCTTCTGTGGGTGTTGGATGTGTGTTAATCCAGGTAGTAAATGGCCAGGAAAACCTGTGTATTTTGCTAGTAAGAAACTTTCTCCAGCAGAACAGAATTATTCTCAACTTGATAAAGAAGGTCTAGCTTTGGTGTATGCTGTTAAGAAATTCAGATATTTTTGCTAGGGAGAAAGTTTGTTGCTCGCACAGATCATAAACCATTGCTAGGGTTGTTTGGTAAAGGAAACATATTCCAGTAAATGCAAATGCCAGAATTCAGCGTTGGGCTCTGTTATTAGCTCAGTATGATTATGAATTGTCATTCAAGGCTGGTAAGGAAAATGTTATTGCAGATGCATTTAGTAGATTACCTATTGAAGATCACAGCTTAGAATCAGGTTACCTTCGGAATATGTGAGATTAGTAGAGTTCCTCGATTTCAAACACTTATCATTTGACAAAATCAAGAGGAAACTGGGATAGATGCTGTATTATCCCAAGTAGTAAATAATGTTAAATATGGATGGTGTAAAAACAGTGTATTTTTATCTGATTATAATTCAGTCAAATCAGATCTGACTGTTCATGATAATGTATTATTGTATAGAATAGATGGTAGTGCCTGTAAAATTGAGATGTAAGGTATTGGAGCATGTTCCACAAGGCACAGTACTTGCTCCCATCCTATTCCTCATCCTCATATCAGACATTGACAGGGATATAAGCCACAGTGCTGTGTCTTCCTTTGCAGATGACACCCGAATCTGTATGACAGTGTCCACCGTTGAAGACACTGCAAGACTCCAAGCAGACATAAACCAAATCTTTAAATGGGCTGCAGAAAACAATATGAAGTTCAATGATGAGAAATTTCAATTACTCAGATACGGAAAACGTGAGGAAATTAAAATCTCATCGGAGTACAAAACTAATTCCAACCACACAATAGAGCGAAAACTAATGTCAAAGACCTGGGAGTGATCATGTCAGAGGATCTCACCTTCAAGGACCATAACAATGTAGCAATTGCATCTGCTCGAAAAATGACAGGATGGATAATGAGAACCTTCAAAACCAGGGATGCCAAGCCCATGTTGACACTTTACAGATCGCTTGTTCTATCTAGGCTGGAATATTGCTGCACACTAACTGCACCTTTCAAGGCGGGTGAAATTGCTGACCTTGAAAATGTGCAGAGAACCTTCACCGCACGCATAAGTGCGATAAACCACCTTAACTACTGGGAACGCTTGAAGTTCCTAAACCTGTACTCTCTAGAACGCAGGCGGGAGAATACATTATTATATACACATGGAAAATTCTAGAGGGCTTAGTACCAAACTTGCACACAAAAATCACTCCGTACGAAAGCAAAAGACTCGGCAGGCGATGTAACATCCCCCAATGAAGAGCAGGGTGCCACTAGCACGTTGAGGTACAACACAATAAGTGTGAGGGCCCAAGATTGTTCAACTGCCTCCCAGCATACATCAGGGGGATTACCAACAAGCCCCTGGCTGTCTTCAAGCAGGCACTGGACAGGCACCTCAAGTCGGTACCTGATCAGCCGGGCTGTGGTTCGTACGTTGGACTGCGTGCGGCCAGCAGTAACAGCCTGGTTGATCAGGCTCTGGTCCAACAAGAGGCCTGGTCACAGACCGGGCCGCGGGGGCGTTGACCCCTGGAATTCTCTCCAGGTAGACTCCAGGTAGATGCATTTAGTAGATTACCTATTGAAGATCACAGCTTAGAATCAGGTATACCTTCGGAATATGTGAGATTAGTAGAGCTCCTCGATTTCAAACACTTATCATTTGACAAAATCAAAGAGGAAACTGGGATAGATGCTGTATTATCCCAAGTAGTAAATAATGTTAAATATGGATGGTGTAAAAGCAGTGTATTTTTATCTGATTATAATTCAGTCAAATCAGATCTGACTGTTCATGATAATGTATTATTGTATAGGAATAGAGTAGTAGTGCCTGCAAAATTGAGATGTAAGGTATTGGAGCATCTGCATATAGGTCATAATGGTATCAATGCTATGAAAGCAGAAGCTAGGCAGTGGGTCTGGTGGCCAAAGATGGACCAAGATATTGCAGAAGTGACAAAGAGTTGTCCCATTTGTTTTCAGAATTTTAAGCCAAATTCATCTCCTGTCCTATCTTGGCCCAGCACTGGGACACTATGGTCTAGAGTGCATATAGACTATGCAGGTCCTGTTGAGGGCAAATATTTTTTGGTAATTGTGGATTCCTTTTCAAAATTCTTAGATGTGCAAGTAACTAGTTCCATGATATCCACAGTTACTACTGAGTTACTGAGGAAATCCTTTTGTAATTTTGGGTTACCAGACACAGTTGTGTCAGATAATGCTGCTTATTTTGTCTCACAAGAGCTGGAAGTTTTTTTTAGTAAGAATGGTATTGAACATGTTACTCCAGCCCCATACCATCCATCATCAAATGGTCTGGCGGAGAGGGTGGTAAGGTCATTGAAGGAAGGTTTACACAAGTTTACAAAAGGTTCTCTCAATACCAGATTATGTAGGTTCTTATATAACCATAGGAAAACTGTTCATTCCTCCACAAATAAGACACCAGCAGAAATGATGTTTCATAGGAATTTCAAAGTCCCTGTATCGGCTGTCAAATGTCATGTTAAAGAGAACAATTCATTGCCTAACAGGCCTGCTGGTGACCTTCAAGGAGTGGTGAAGCATTTTAAAGTTGATGATGCTGTGTATGCAAGGAACTTTGGGAAAGGTGACCCTTGGGTAGAAGGAAAAATTGTGGAGGTATTAGGGGTTAGGAATTATAAAGTGTTAATTAGAGGGTTTGGTAACATGATATGGAAAAGGCATATAGATCAGCTCATGCCAAGGTTTAGGAGTGGAGAGCAACCACTGATTACAACAGTACCAGAAGCAGTAAGGAGTGGTTTAAAGGAACTACCCACAACAGATAATACTGGTAATAAACTTAAAGAGCAGGTTAGCATACAGGAAGAACCTCCTGGGAGGTTTGATAAAGGAACCAGCCGGGTGAGAGAAGAGGAGGCACCTCAGGACATTGCAAACCCTCCAATTCTCCGGCGTTCCAGCAGAGTTGTCAAACCTCCAGATAGGTTGGATTTATAAATTGGATGATATAATGTAATTTAGAAAAGGAGGAATGTAAGGGGTTGGGAGCAGTAGGAGGATTGAATACTATGTTTGTTTGGTTCAGTCATTTATAATTGTTTTGTTATTGTCGTTGTTGTTATGTAGCGGCCCTGGAGAGTACATTGTTATGGTTACTCGGGGTTTTATTAACCTACAACCACTACAGTCATTATATGAGTCAAGAGCCTTCAATGATGACATAGAATCAGTAATGATGATAGAGTCAAGCTCAGTGTTATAAGTTAGCTTTAGTGCCATTAGGATTGCAAACAATTCAGTTTGCTGTGTAGACGCCCAGTTGTTAATTCTTATGCCTAGTTCAAAAAATTTATTATTGTTCTTAACTAGGGAGGTGGCAACCAGAGCAGATGCAGCCCTGCCAGAAGACTCCTGTTTAGATCCATCAGTGTATATAACTTGAGATAACTTATTACTACCAGCTAGGCGAGAAATTTCTTCTTGAGCAGTTGCTTTAACAAGTGATTTAAGGAAGGGATTACTAGCAATGAGCTTCTTGGGAGGGACTTGCAGGTATGTGATATTAAATGAACACATCTTCCATGGAGAGGTGAAATGCTATTGTTGCCTACAGTGATACAATTCATGCAGGTTGTAAAATTTAATGTAATTGCATGTTTTCACAATCCATTTAGATCTGTGATTATTTACTTCTAGACATTTAGTTAAGATTCATTGTGACAGTGTCTGGTTCATTTCTTAACATTCTAATGCCAAGTACAGTGTTAATCTCAACAATCCTATCACTTATATTAGTAATACCAAGCTCCTTCCTCATATTAAGAACAGAGATTGTGTTAATGAAAGAAATATCCTAATTAGCGTTAATATGCTCAGGCAGGCCCATACAAACCCCTGCACAGAAGCCCTCCAAACTTTCCTCAGCACTGGTGAACATCCCTCCAGATGGATCGAAAAACTGGAACCGACCTCCGCATGAATCAGATACATGATCTGTGTCAAGTAAGGCAACAGCGGCACTTCCCGCTCCATGGAATATTACCCCATTCCAAACTACCATCCCTCCATTTCCTCCCAAACTACTTCTCAAATCACAACCAAAGCTTCGCCTTGGTTGTCATATTATTTACGTTGATGGTTCTGTTCAATCCACTGGTGCAGCTGATAGTGTTGCTGTTGTCATACAGAGTGATGGCTCTCTTAAAGAAATTGGAGCATGCATCAATAACTGGGTCTCTACCCTTCAAACAGAACTATTTGCCATACTCCTTGCACTCAAATGCGTCCATGTATCTAAAGTTGACACTTTAATTGTAACTGATTCTCTGTCATCCATAAATGCTCTCAACTCATTAAGTATAAATTGTGGCATGCTTGTGTCAGAAGCCAGACACAGATATGGTAGGATTGTGGATAGTAGAGTCAGAATGCACATGCTGTGGATTCCATCTCACACTGGTCTTCAGATGCATGATAGAACTGATAAATTTGCTAAGTTTTATGCTTTCAAAAAGGGGGTAAATTACAATCTTGGGTTGTCAGTTAGCAGTTTGAGAACAATAATACGAAAAGAACTTCAACTGAATTTTATTGACTTAAGACTCAGCGACATTGACACCAGTCAGTCCATCTATCATCATTCTATCATGCAGGAGGAGCCACATGTCTATGGTGCATCCAACAAAATATGCAGGATCTTGGATGTCACTACCGCCCGCCTCCGGCTGGGTTATAAGTATCTTTGGCAGGTTAAATCACCACCACCAGATGTAGACCAAACTAAATGTAAACTTTGCTAGATGGACTATTGTCACACCCTGCATCATTATGTACTGGAGTGCGATAAAATTAATGATTTCAGAAATAACTTACTCAGAAATGTTCAAGATATGTCAAAGTATTTTATCCACAGTGGTATATTACAGACCATTCTGGAAAAATACCCTGACTTTGCTCTCTGTAAATAAAGCATTACCACGTGTATATGTGTGTACTCACCTAGTTGTCGTTGCAGGGGTCGAGTCATAGCTCCTGGCCCCCGCCTCTTCACTGGCCGCTACTGGGTCACTCTCCCTTCGCCATGAGCCTTATCATACCTCTTCTTAAAGCTATGAATGGATCCTGCCTCCACTACATCGCTTCCCAAGCTATTACACTTCCTGACCACTCTGTGACTGAAGAAATACTTCCTAACATCCCTGTGATTCATCTGAGTCTTCAACTTCCAGCTGTGCCCCCTTGTTGCTGTGTCCCATCTCTGGAACATTCTGTCTCTGTCCACCTTGTCGATTCCTCTCAGTATTTTATATGTCGTTATCATGTCCTCCCTTTCTCTCCTGTTCTCCAATGTTGTCAGGTCGATTTCCCTTAACCTCTCCTCGTAGGACATACCCCTTAGCTCCGGGACTAGTCTTATTGCAAACCTTTGCATTTTCTTTACGTGCTTGGCTAGGTGTGGGTTCTAAACTGGTGCTGCATACTCCAATATGGGCCTAACGTACACAGTGTACAGGGTCCTGAACGATTCCTTATTAAGATGTCGGAATGCTGTTCTTAGGTTTGCTAGGCGCCCGTATGCTGCAGCAGTTATTTGGTTGATGTGTGCCTCAGGAGATGTGCCTGGTGTTATACTCACCCCAAGATCTTTTTCCTTGAGTGAGGTTTGTAGTCTCTGGCCCCCTAGACTGTACTCCATCTGCGGTCTTCTTTGCCCTTCCCCAATCTTCGTGACTTTGCACTTGGTGGGGTTGAACTCCAGGAGCCAATTGCTGGACCAGGCTTGCATCCTGTCCAGATCCCTTTGTAGTTATGCCTGGTCCTCGTCCAATTGAATTCTTCTCATCAACTTCACATCATCTGCAAACAGGGACACTTCAGAGTATGTATATTCCTTCTGTCATGTCGTTCACAAATACAAGAAACAGCACCGGTCCTAGGACTGACCCCTGTGGAACCCCACTCGTCACAGGCGCCCACTCTGACACCTTGGCACGTACCATGACTCGCTGCTGTCTTCCTGACAGGTATTCCCTGATCCATTGAAGTGCCTTCCCTGTTATCCCTGCCTGGTCCTCCAGCTTTTGCACTAATCTCTTGTGTGGAACTGTGTCAAATGCCTTCTTACAGTCCAAGAAAATGCAATCTACCCAACCCTCTCTCTCTTGTCTTACTGCTGTCACCCTATCATAGAACTCCAGTAGGTTTGTGACACAGGATTTTCCATCTCTGATAATCTTCTTCATGACTTTGCATACTATACAGGTCAGTGACACTGGTCTGTAGTTTAGTGCTTCATGTCTGTCTCCTTTTTTAAAATTGGTGTGGAAAATATTGGGTATTTTCCCGAAAGGTTATACTCGATAATCTTTCTAATGTGAATATTCTTAATGTGTGGCTGTTGGTTCGTATTTTTCTTGAGATGGGTAGAGAACCATCGCTACGGTGGCGTGGGTACGCCGAGCTGGGTCATACGAGGGCAGGGGGGCAGTCGGTCTCGTGGGATAAGCGAATGGAGTTGGAACGATGGGAGAGCTCTGGATATAAAGGAGATGGAAATCGGCGTTTACAACGACCAAATCGCGGTTAATGGTCTCTCTGCACAATAGTGAATGTTGTGAATATTCGCCGGGCATAATGTGGGACATTAAGTCCAAGAAACTATAATAATAGAGTGATAATGTGTTAAACAGTGAGCGACGCCGCCATGGCGGTGTTGATAGCGGAAATGTGCGTCGGTTCGATCAGTGTTCATCGTACACAATTATTATTAGATTAACTTCTAACGAGAGTAAATTAATGGGACATTAAACCGACTTGTGAATAGTGTGTAAAGTGTTGTATATAAACTCTAATAAAGGGGTATAGTGAGAGGATATGAATCACTACCCCGACCAACCACGTTAAATAACGCCCGGTCTCGTGGGCGTAAGAGAGTTCAAGGGATCAATCGTCTCTTGACTCATCGGGACAACCACCAACATCATCGTCTTGCCGGAAGAATAATCTACCGAGCAGGACCACGAGATCCGTCGAAGAATAGCAACAAGAATGCTGTTTCTTCCCCACTGTAAGTACTCTTATTGTCTTAGCAACCGTCTGGCCAGTAGGTATGTTGGGATAATGTGGGTCTACGGTGGGAATGATAATGACGGGATCTTCAAGTGAACAGCAATGGCACGGATAAAGGGTGAGTGATATTAAGTTGTACTCTTTCCTCCTTCTCCCCAATCAGTCAGACATTAACCCATACAGTCCACAAAATTTAACAATACCGTAACCATTGGTGTTACTCATTCTTAATAAACTGGTCAAGGATAGATGTGGATTTAGAGTGAGAATATCGGAGGGTCCCCTTAAATGTGACCAGGAGTGGGGCACGTTTTCTCACACGCCTCAACGGGGGTAACCACGGTAAAATTATACTAGTCGGTCCACTCCCCGGGAGATTATTTTGTTGTAAGTGGCGGTGAAGCCCAGACAGGTAATCTCTTAATTCCCCACAATTGGGACTACATTTGCTGTCTTGTGTGTGTGTGTGTGTGTGTGACCAACAATTAATATTTGCACCAATAACTCATTACAGTTGTGACCGGGTGTGGACTAGTGAATTGCTCATTACTTTATAATTTGTTCATGATTGTAACCATGTATGAACGTAAGTAAGTAAATTTACTTACATGATTCATTACCTTTGAAACTTGTGAGTTCATTACCTTTGTACCTTGTTCAGCTATCAAAACTTTGGAGCCCAGTATCTGGACCCATTATGTACCTCTGTAAGCTGTAAATACCTTTGTAACTTGTCATGATTGTGACCAGATCTACCTGAGTTTATTACCTTTGTAACTTGCTCAGCTATCAAAACTTTGGGGCCCAGTCCCTGGACCCATTATGTACCTCTGTAATCTTTTGACTACCGCCCACACCATGGGTATGGGGTGCATAATAAAGATATTAAACTAAAAGAGTACAGTATGTACAGTTTGTATTGAGGAATAGATAAGGCCTGTACACGCGTCCGTCTTGTTCCGTGTTTTTTCGTGTTTTTCGCGGTCTCCTTTACATGCTAGAACCTTAAAACTGTGCCAGTGATCTTATAAGGTACATCCCCCCAGTGCTCGCAACAAACCAGGCAGAAAACAGTTATACAGAGTCAAAAACAAGGGAATTAGTGTGCCAGAACATAGTGCCATAAAGCCAGAGGGGAACTTAAGTGCCGTGTGAAATAACAAAACAGAACGTTTATTTGTCAGAGGAAGGAAAGTCTCCCTGAAAATAGGGTGAAGATAGATCTGTATAGTGAATATATCAGTGGTGCCGTAGTATACAGATAAGTTAATAGATGTTAAAGTGAAAACAAAGGCGGAAGTGTAGGCCTAACGAGTTTCGTGTTTGAAATCAGTTGCCAGCGGCCGCCGGGTCCTTACCACGCAAGTCATGTATTGATAATTTTAAACTGTTAGTATACCTGACCAAAATCTAGTGATTACATTGATATAAAAATCTATGAAATACGAAAAGGGGCACAATCCTGAGGAAATACGTAATTTGTCCAGGTGAAAAATACGATAAACAGTGTCGAGTTGTGAGTTGTCAGTGAACGATTTCACCAACATAAGTAAGTATATCTTCCAGTCATCATAGAAAAAACAGCAGTGTTGTGGTGTAGAAAAAAAAAAACTAAACCCAGTAGAGTGAACCATAAGTGCACGGAAACCCAGGTGTTAAAGCGGGGTGAGGTTTACCAGGGTGCCAAAAGTAAACAGGGTGCCAGAGGTAAACCAGGGTGCCAGAAGTAGGGCCGCCGTACAGTAGGAGCTGCCAGAAGGACCGGTTTTTATCTCCAACACGCAAGTTATACTTTTGTACCATACCGATCATTATTACTCTGTTTAATCATCTTCCAGTTATCTGTCTCGCGTAACCCAAACAACCCCTACAGGATTCATTAAATAAGTGACACTGGATCTCGTCAGATCCAAGAAATAAGGGAACCATTGACTGGATTCAAAACTGGTATCCGTGTCCGGATTCAATAAGCAAACGGAGTTTTAGGGGACCTTATCAAACACCCAAACAATAACAATAAAAATAACTTTTATGAGGTAAGATTGTCCAAACACTTACACATGCAAATAAAATAGATACGATACAAATAGACGGATCACCACTTCAGGGAACCTATTAGTAGAATATACAGTAAAGCAACCAACAAAATCAATCATGAAACCCTGTGTAGTATGCAAACTAACAAGCAAATGTTCCTCTGCATGGATTACATGCAACTTTTGTGGTAAATGCTGCCATGCCCCTTGTGTAGACATTCAAGACTCTACTACCGAGATATAAAACAAGGGAAGTGTTTTTGGGTATGTCCAAATGAGACCGAACTGTGGAATAAAATCACATCGATATTAAAAGATGACAACACCAAATCGGACTTCATAAAAAACATGACAGCTTTCTATAACAGTTGGGAAAGTAAAAAATCAGGGCCAGATGGTGCTACCGCCCCTGGTACAGATGTTGAAATGGTAGCCAGTAAATTTAAGAATGGAGAAATAAATGATGGTGACCTGAAGAGGGACAGTAGCTCTAGTGAAATAAATGATGGGGAAACAGGTGTAGATAAGGACACACACAAAACAGTGTTACAAACTAGCAATAACATAGTAGATAGTAAACAAGGGGATGCCCAGGGAAATACTGAAGATAAATTACCGGAAACAGTTGAAGGCTCCATTGTTAGCACTAGTAACGAAGACAGACACGAGACAGAAAAACACCCACCAATGGGGAACACAGTCACAAAAAACCAGGGCAAACGGAAACCAGGCCTATGTGAATATTATGCACTTGGTATCTGCAGGCATGGAAAATCTGGGAAATCAGATGGGACATGCAATTATGATCACCCCAGAAAATGCCTTTCCCATATGGACTCCGTGCGGCCAGCAGTAACAGCCTGGTTGATCAGGCTCTGGTCCAACAGGAGGCCTGGTCACGGACCGGGCCGCGGGGGCGTTGACCCCTGGAATTCTCTCCAGGTAGACTCCAGGTATGAAAACAGGCAAATGCAACCTCCCGTCCTGTAAGTTTTTCCACCCTGAAATGTGCCACACATCAATTCAGGAAAGACAGTGCTATAACTTATATTGCCAGGCATACCACCTAAAGTGTATGAGGCGACACAGAACATCCAGACCATGGCAAAATCAGAGAGAGGTTTTTTAGTGCCAGGAAGGAAAAAAAGCTGGCAGGAAATGACAGAAATTGTACACCAACTGCAATCATTTCTGGAGTGGAATCACAGTCAGTGGCTTCCACTCCATTACAACAGATATTAGAGCCAGGAAAAAAAGGCCATCCCCCCATACCACCAATACCACCAATCCAACTACATTCATCTTTGCTAATATACAGGGTCTAAAGCCAGCAACAAACAACAAGGTACCTTACATTCGTGGACTGCTTACAGAGTCAAATGTTATGGTTACGGCTTTCACAGAGACCCACATAAGAGATCACTTGGACAATGAAATATGGATCCCGGGCTACAACCTATACAGGTGTGACAGAGTGAACAGGCAAAAAGGGGGGGTTGGCCTGTATATCACAGAGTCACTTATATGTTCAGAACTACTAAATGCCTCAAATGATGTAGTTGAAGTATTAGCAATAAAGGTCGAGAATCAAAACCTGGTCATCGTGGTTGTCTACAAGCCCCCGGATGCAACGTCCCAACAATTCCAGGAACAGCTTCTGAAAATTGACCACTGTCTGGAAAATCTTCCAGCTCCTGCCCCCAACATCTTGCTACTGGGGGATTTCAACCTCAGGCACCTAAAATGGAGGAACATTGCAAACAATGTGGTAGCAGAGATAACACCAGGAGGCAGCTCAGATGAAAATTCACACATGCATGAACTTTTAAATCTCTGCACCAAGTTCACCTTAAACCAGCAAATAGTAGAGCCCACAATATTAGAGAATACGCTGCATCTTATCTTCACCAACAATGATGATCTGATACGAAATGTCATCATATCAAAAACAATATACTCAGATCACAACATAATAGAGTTCCAGACATGCATGCGGGGAGCCCCAGATCAACAAAATGTGATCAGCCGTGAGGGAGCTTTCTCCAAATTCAACTTCAATAACAAAAACATAAGGTGGGACCAAGTAAACCAAGTCCTAAATGATATAAACTGGGAAGATTGCCTAAGCATCACGGATCCTGGAGTCTACCTGGAGAGAATTCCAGGGGTTAACGCCCCCGCGGCCCGGTCTGTGACCAGGCCTCCTGTTGGACCAGAGCCTGATCAACCAGGCTGTTACTGCTGGCTGCACGCAGTCCAAAGTACGAACCACAGCCCCAACCTATGTCTAGAACAAATTAACTCTGTGGTACTTGAGGTTTGCTCAAGGCAAATTCCCTTAAGGAAAAGGAGGAGAAGATGCAAACTAGAAAGAGAGAGGCGCTCCCTATACAGGCGAAGGCAAAGAATAACGGAGCGGCTACAGGAGGCCAATATCTCTGAAATACGTAGGGAGACACTAGTCAGAGAAATAGCAAACATCGAATTAAAACTAAAGGAATCTTACAGGAATCAAGAGACACAGGAAGAACTAAAAGCCATAAATGAAATTGAAAGAAACCCTAATTTATGGAATCAATAATTGCCGAGGCAATTCGTAGCCATCTTGAAAAGCATAAACTGATTAATGAATCTCAACACGGTTTTACTAAGGGGCGTTCCTGTCTTACGAATTTACTAACTTTTTTCACTAAGGTGTTTGAGGAGGTAGATCATGGTAATGAATATGATATTGTGTATATGGACTTCAGTAAGGCTTTCGATAAAGTTGCACATCAGAGGCTACTGTGGAAACTTAAGGCACACGGAATAGGAGGAGAAATTTTTTCCTGGGTAGAGGCATGGTTGACTAATTTTTGGCAGAGAGTTTGCATAAATGGAGAGAAATCAGAATGAGGGCGCGTCTCAAGCGGTGTTCCACAGGGGTCAGTTTTGGGCCCCCTGTTGTTTACAATTTACATAAACGACATAGATGAGGGAATAAATTGTAACATAAGTAAATTTGCTGATGACACCAAAATAGGCCCTCCAATTCATTCAAATGAGGACATTAGAGCACTCCAGGATGATTTGAATAGACTGATGCAGTGGTCGGAGAAGTGGCAGATGCAGTTTAATGTAAACAAATGCAAAGTTCTAAATGTTGGGCAGGACAATAACCATGCCACATATAAGCTGAATAATGTAGATCTTATTACTTGTGATTGCGAGAAGGATTTAGGAGTTCTGGTTAGTAGTAATCTGAAGCCTAGACAACAGTGCATAAGTGTTCGCAATAAAGCTAACAGAATCCTTGGCTTCATATCAAGAAGTATAAATAACAGAAGTCCTCAAGTTGTTCTTCAACTCTATATATCTTTGGTTAGGCCTCATTTAGATTATGCTGCACAGTTCTGGTCACCGTATTACAGAATGGATATAAATGCACTGGAAAACGTACAAAGGAGGATGACAAAGTTGATCCCTTGTATCAGAAATCTTCCCTATGAGGATAGGCTGAGGGCCCTGAATCTGCACTCTCTAGAAAGGCGTAGAATTAGGGGGGATATGATTGAGGTGTACAAATGGAAAACAGGAATAAACAAAGGGGATGTAAATAGCGTGCTGAAAATATCCAGCCAAGACAGGACTCGCAGCAATGGTTTCAAGTTGGAAAAATTCAGATTCAGGAAGGATATAGGAAAGCACTGGTTTGGTAATAGAGTTGTGGATGAGTGGAACAAACTCCCGAGTACCGTCATAGATGCTAAGACGTTGTGTAGTTTTAAAAATAGGTTAGATAAATACATGGGGGGTGTGGATGGGTGTGAGTTTGGACCTGACTAGCTTGTACTACCAGGTCAGTAGCTGTACTAATTCCTTAAGTGGAAGTGACCTGACCAGGTGGTCGGCTGGACAATTATATGAGTGGGTGCTGTTGGGTGTGAATTGGTCCTGACTAGCTTGTTCTAGGTCAGATGCAGTGCCCTTCCTTAAGGAATGTAACCTGACCTGGCTGGGTCGGGGGTTAACTAAAATTTTTTGGGGATTTGGACCCGCCCCCAGGGAAAAAACCTAAATGAATTTTCCCCTTATG
>WNWK01048002.1:0-13714 GCA_009830355.1 Cherax destructor
CCCCAACAACAACTCACATTCGTCTGGTAGCACAGAAAGGAGTTCGAAGTTTCCACAGCAGTCTCTTTCTTCTTCGTCGTTACTACCTCTCCATTCGTCTTCTTGATCTTCAACTCGTCCCATGTTGTCCGGCCACTGCCAGGTTCTCTTGACCTGAGGACTCACAACAGGAGGATACTACGAATCCCCTTGTTTTCTCCGTCAATCGCCGTATCTCAAGCTTCGCTACCCTCAATTCCTCCTTAAGCTGCTGGTAAAGTTGCTCAATAGGGGCATCTTGATTCAGTCCACAGGGAGTACACTAGACACGTCTTCACTGAGCTAAGAACAGGTCACCACTGAGCTAAGAACAGGTGAACCTTCAGCCTCCTAATTTCCTCCTGGAGAAGCAGGACCTCACTCACTTCCAAACCCATTGAGGTGAACCTTCAGCCTCCTAAATTCAACCTGGAGAAGCAGGACCTCCTCCTTCAGCACTCCAACCTCACGTTTTAAAACACTGCAGCAGCTAGCCATGATTAACCCTCACACTAATAGAACATAAGAACATAAGAAAGGAGGAACACTGCAGCAGGCCTGTTGGCCCATACTAGGCAAGTCCTTCACAATCCATCCCAATAACAGAATAATTGCCCAACCTAATTTTCAATTCTACCCAAGAAATAAGCTTTGCAGATTCTATTAACTCAAATGCGAGTCCCACTCAAATCCAACCCCTCTCACTCATGTATTTATCCAACCTAAATTTGAAACTACCCAAGGTCCTAGCTTCAATGACCCTACTAGGCAGACTGTTCCACTCATCAACTAACCTATTTCCAAACCAATATTTTCCTATATCCTTTCTAAATCTAAACTTATCCAATTTGAATCCATTATTGCGGGTTCTCTCTTGGAGAGATATCCTCAAGACCTTATTTATATCCCCCTTATTAATACCCATCTTCCACTTATATACCTCGATCATGTCTCCCCACATTCTTCGTCTTACAAGTGAATGTAATTTAAGGGTCTTCAATCTTTCTTCATACGGAAGATTTCTAATGCTATGAATTAACTTTGTCATTCGTCGCTGAATGTTTTCTAACGAATTTATATCCATTCTGTAAAATGGAGACCAGAACTGAGCTGCATAATCTAGGTGAGGCCTTACTAATGATGTATAAAGCTGTAATATAACCGCTGGACTTCTGTTGCTTACACTTCTTGATATAAATCCCAGTAATCTATTTGGTAAATTAGACACATATGCAACACTTGGATCTTTTTGAGGAAGTTTCGCCACACAGTGGTTTCCAGTCCATACAAGGAGAATCGTGAAGAACAGGAGGTGGAGTTGTCAGGCCCTCAATCTTGAGACGAGTGTCAGTCCATCAATCTTGAATAGAATAACAGCATATGAGCAGAGGGAGCTTATATACTGTAGAGAGAGGTGCAGCAGTTGTGGAGGGTCACATTTGTTCAATGTGGAAGTAGGTCAGCCCAAGGAAATAGGCAAGCGAAAATCCCTGTATTAAGATACCAAGATGTTGCAGTGTCAGGCAGGATGTGATGAATGTTCAGAGAACCGACGAGTTGGTAAAGTAGACACATATGCAACACTTGGGTATCTTTATTGAGGAAACGTTTCGCCACACAGTGGCTTCATCAGATTGAGGGCCTGACAACCTCACACTCCTCCTGTTCTTCACGATTCTCCTTTGTATGGACTGATGAAGCCACTGTGTGGCGAAACGTTTCTCAATAAAGATACCCAAGTGTTGCATATGTGTCTAATTTACCAACTCGTCGGTTCTCTGAACCATTCATTCACATCCTGTCTGACACTGCAACATCTTGGTATCTTAATACAGGATTTCTTCGCTTGCCTATTCCTTGGCACGACCTACTTCCACATTGAACAAATGTGACACCTCCTATAACTGCTGCACCTCTCCTGTCTACAGTATATAAGCTCCTCTGCTCATATGCTGTTATTCTATTCAAGATTGATGGACTGACAACATCGTCTCAAGATTGAGGGCCTGACAACCTCACACTCCTCCTGTTCTTCACGATTCTCCTTTGTATGGACTGATGAAGCCACTGTGTGGCGAAACGTTTCCTCAATACAGATACCCAAGTGTTGCATATGTGTCTAATTTACCAACTCGTCGGTTCTCTGAACCATTCATTCACAGTAATCTATTTGCTTTATTTCTTACGCTTAGGCATTGCTGACTTGGTTTGAGGTTGCTGCTTACAATAACCCCCAAATCCTTTCACATTCTGTACGGCTGAGTTCAACATTATTAAGGTGGTAGGTGCTAGGGTTATGAACATTCCCGAGCTTTAGAACTTTGCATTTATCTATATTGAACTGCATCTGCCATTTTTCTGACCAGGAATTGAGTTTGTCTAAATCCTTCTGAAGTTCCGAGACATCTACGTCTGAATCGATTATCCTACATATCTTCGTGTCACCAGCGAATTTGCTCATATCACTAGTAATTCCTCGTCAAGGTCATTTATATATATTATAAACAACAACGGGCCCAAAACCGATCCCTGTGGAACGCTACTTGTTACAGATCCCCACTCAGATTTAGCCCCATTAATGCACACCCTCTGCTTCCTATTGGTGAGCCATGACTCGATCCATGAAAAAACTTTTCCCCCAATGCCGTGAGCAGCCACTTTCTTTAACAGTCTCTGATGTGGTACTCTATCAAAAGCCTTACTAAAATCTAAATAAACAATGTCGAATTCTTTATCATGATCAACTGCCTCAAAAGCCTTACTGAAAAAAGTTAATAAATTAGTTAGGCAGGAACGGCCCATGGTGAATCCATGTTGAGTATCATTAATCAAATTATGCCTATCGAGATAACTTCTTATGTTATCAGCTATAATCGACTCTAATAATTTCTTCCTGTGTGAAAACCGAGAGAAAATAATTATTAAAAATAGAGCACATATCATTCTCCTTGTCAGTAAGATGCCCAAAGTTATTTTTAAGGGGACCTATCTGATCCCTAACTTTTGTTCTATAAACCTGGAAAAAACTTTTTGGGTTAGTTTTTGAATCCCTAGCAACTTTAATTTCATATTCCCGTTTAGCTTTTCTTATTCCCTTTTTAACGTCCCTCTTAATGTCAGTATACTGATTTATAACATGACCCTCACCTCTTTTTATGCGCCTATAAATTCCTTTTTTCTGCCCTAAAAGATATTTGAGCCTATTATTAATCCATTTTTGGGTCATTTCTACTTGATCTAATTTCTTTATACGGGATAAATGTCCTTTGGGCAGCCTGTATAGTGTTAAGAAAACTGTCATATTGATACCTCTCTTCTTCACCCCAGTCCACAGTTGATAAGTGTTCTCTAAGTCCATTATAATCTGCTAAGCGAAAATCTGGGACCGTTACTGAATTATCCCTACTATCATACATCCATTCAATGCTAAAGGTAATTAATTGACTTGTGGTCGCTTGAGCCGAGTTCCTCTGTAATTTCTAAATCATTAACAAGGGTTTCCTTGCTTGCCAGAACCAAGTCAAGTAGGTTATTTCCCCTTGTAGGTTCTGTTACAAACTGCTTCAAAAAGCAATCCTGAACTCCTTCTAAAAAGTCGTTAGATTCTAAATTCCCTGTCAAGAAATTCCAATCAATCTGACTAAAGTTAAAGTCCCCTAGAATTACTACGTTATCGTGCCTTGTGGCCTTAACAATTTCCTCCCAAAGTAGTCTCCCTTGTTCCCTATCTAAGTTTGGGGGACGGTAAATCACGCCTAAAATCAATTTTTCACACCCCTCTGAAAATTCTATCCAGACAGACTCTGTATGTGTTAATTCAGACTTTATACCCGTTTTTATGCAACAATTTAAATTAGTACCACAACACCCCCCGTCCCATTACTTCTGTCTACTTGGAACAATTTAAAACCCTGAATGTGACATTCGGCAGGCAAGTCCCGATTTTTCATATTAAACCATGTCTCAGTTATTGCAAAAACATCAATATTACCCGTACTTGCAACTAATCTCAACTCGTCCATCTTATTCCTAGCACTACGACTATTGGTATAATATATATTTAAAGACCCTCCTTTCTCTTTACCCTTCCTGCTCATCTCTGTTTTTCCACTATACCTATTACTGTCCTTGTCATCTAGTGTCACTTGCTTTCCACTATCCACCTTATTCTGCCTATTACTAGTTCTCCAAGAACTTATAATATTACTACACTGGGACTTCTCTGTTTTCCCCCTAAAACCCATACCACTAACTATTTCTAGTTTAAAGCCCTAACAGCTCCCTCCACTGCAGTTGCTAGAGCTCCCACCCAGACCTGGATAAGTGAACCCCATCCCTGGCATACATGTCATTTCTGCCATAGAAGAGGTCCCAGTTGTCAATGAATGTTACTGAATTTTCCTTACAGTATTTGTCCAGCCAGCAATTGACACCAATTGCCCTGGACAACCATTCATTTCCAACTCCTCTCCTTGGCAAAATACCACATATGACAGGGTTCCACCCTTCTTCCTAATTCTGTCTATTGCTGACCTATAGCTGCTAATCAGCTCTTCACTCCTACGTCTGCCAACATCGTTGCCTCCAGCACTGAGACAGATAATAGGATTGCTCCCATTACCTCTCATGATGTCGTCCAGAAGGCTAACAATATCCTTCATCCCAGCCCCAGGATAACACACCATCTGCCTCCTATTCCTATCCTTAAGACAAAATTCCCTATCCATAAACTTAATCTGACTATCCCCAACTAAAACAATGTTCTTACCTCGACTGGAGGTGTGCATGACGTTCTCGACGGTCTTTGTAGAGATGGTCTTCGCTGGGATGTCTTCACATTCGTCTGATAACAAGGAGAAAGAGTTGCTGGTTTTCACAGCAGTCTCCTGGACCTTCTTCAACTTCAGCTTCTTCCCTTCAGATTCGACTAGCATCCATTCGTTGGTCTGATCATCGGCGACATTGTTCCGGGAATAATCCTTGCATATACCCTTCAAACGTTGAATCTCTCTTCTAGCTTCCGTTAATTCCGCCTTCATTTGGAGATATAGCTGCTCGTAGTCGAGGGAAACCATCATCCAATCTCAGGTAGCTAATAACGGAAGCACAGCAAAGATGGTTCAGTCCACAGAGAGTACACAAGACACGTCTGAGAGAGTACACATGACACGTCTAGAGAGTACACAAGACACGTGAAAAAAGTTATTAAATTTGTAAGGCAGGAACGCCCTTTTGTAAAACCGTGCTGAGATTCATTGATTAATTTATGCTTTTCAAGATGGCTACGAATTGCCTCGACTATTATTGATTCCATAAATTTTCCCACTATGGAGGTCAGGCTTATTGGTCTATAGTTCGAAGCTAAGGACCTGTCTCCTGCTTTGAAAATAGGTATTACATTTGCAATTTTCCACTTATCTGGCACCATGCCAGTTTGCAGTGATATGTTGAAAAGATTAGCCATAGGTTTGCTAAGCTCCTCTTTACATTCCTTTAGAACCCTTGCATACAGTTCTTCAGGGCCTGGGGATTTGTTAGGTTTTAATTTATCTATTTGTCTAAGGACCATGTCACTTGTGACCCTAATCATGCATAGTTTACTATCATCCTGTTCTACATAATTTATTATTTCTGGAATATCGCTGGTATCTTCCTGTGTAAAAACTGAGAGGAAGTAAGTGTTAAAAATTCTACACATTTCCTTATCACTGACGGTGAGCTGACCTGAGTATCTTTTGAGTGGGCCTATCTTGTCCCTAATTTTACTTCTGTATACCTGAAAAAATCCTTTTAGGTTAGTCTTCGATTCTCTTGCAACTTTAACCTCATAGTCTCTTTTTGATTTTCTTATTCCCTTTTTTATTTCTTTCTTTAACTGAATATATTGATTACTTAATTGCCCCTCTCCTCTTTTGATTCGCCTATATATGCGTCTCTTTTGACCAATGAGATGTTTTAATCTATTGTTCATCCATTTAGGATCATTTTTGTTTGATCTGATTTCCCTATTAGGAACATAAGTTCCTAATAGGGAAATTTCCTGTCAAATTGCTCCAGTCAATTTGTCTAATGTTGAAATCTCCCATTAGCACAACATTTTCATATGTAGATGCCTTACGAATTTCATCCCATAGAAGTTTACTGCACTCCCTATCAAGATTTGGGGGCCTGTAAATCACACCCAAGATAAGTTTTACACGGCCCTCAAGAAGCTGTAACCAAACAGATTCAGTGGGTGACGCTTCTAATTTTATATCTTGTCTAACACAACAATTTAAATTGTCTCTGACATACATCGCTACTCCACCACCCTTCCTGTTGACCCTATCAGTGTGGAATAATTTATAGCCTTGTATGTGACATTCAGAAGGCAACTCTCTATCTTTCAGATTGAGCCAGGTCTCTGTTATAGCAATAATATCTATGTTTCCTGCACTTGCAATTAATCTTAACTCATCTATCTTATTTCTTACACTCCTGCTATTAGTATAGTAAACCTTAAGGGAGCTAGTCTCTTGTTTCCCTCTGCTGTCTCCCTTTGTTTGCTGACCTGATCCATTGTATTTATTTGTAACTTTATGATGAATTTATTTTATGCACTTACTGATTTCAGCCCTAGTGTTGCTAACTGACTGTTTCCCACACACACCCATACCTCTATCTTCTATCAGTTTAAAATCCTAGGCATGTCAGCAATGGCCCTCTCGATCGAGTTGGCAAGTGCTTCCACCCCTGTACCAGAGAGATGTACCCCATCCCTTGCATACATATCATGTTTGCCATAAAGTTGTCCCAGTTGTCAATGAATGGGATTGCAAGTTCCTTGCAGTATCTGTCTAGCCAGCAATTTGCACCAATTGCCCTAGACAACCATTCATTTCCCACTCCCCTTCTAGGCAAGATGCTACATATGATTGGGACCCCTCCCTTGGACTTAATTAGCTCTATAGCTGACCTGTACTTATCTAGCAGCTCTTCTCTCCTACCCTTCCCAATATCATTTCCACCAGCACTGAGACAGATAATGGGCTTGTTCCCATTACCTGACATGATATTATCCAACCTGTTGACTATGTCTCCAACACCAGCTCCAGGGAAGCACACCCTCTCCCTCACCTTTTTATTCCTATTACAGAAAACACGGTCCATATATCTTACCTGTGAGTCACCTACCACAAGAATTCGCTTACCTCTATTAGCAGGGGAAGTAGTACCTTTACCTTCACTTGGGGAAGTAGTACAGTTACCTTCACTTGGGGAAGTAGTACCTTTACCTTCACTGGCCACTGAAGTACACTAATCCTGAAGAACAGAGAAGCGATTTCCTACCTTCAAGTCTTCTCTCTTAACCTTCCTTATTTTGATGTTCCTGCCATTACTGGGAACCACTCGCCATTTGTAGCAGGTGCTGGACTGCACCTCACTCCTGGTAGCCTTTTCTTCCTTCCCCCCTTGACCCTCCTCGCAGGGAGTGGCAGACTGCACCTCACTACTGGTATCCCTATTCCCCTCCAGAACTGAAGCCACCTCACCCTCTCTTCCAAAACCATTGAGAACATAAGAACATAAGAATGGAGGAACACTGCAGAAGGCCTACTAGCCCATACAAGGCAGATCCTTATCAAAACCACCACTACCTAAGAATTTACTCGTGTACTCACGACACTAATCAAACCCAGCCCCTCCCACTCATATATTTGTCCAATCTCTTTTTAAAGCCACCCAAGGTCCTAGCCTCTATCACCCTACTCGGAAGATTGTTCCACGCATCTACAACTCTGTTCGAAAACCAGTACTTGCCTATGTCCTTTCTAAATCTAAATTTATCCAATTTAAATCCGTTATTTCTGGTTCTTACTTGGTTCGATATCCTCAGTATTTTATTAATATCTCCTTTGTTTATGCCCATCATCCACTTGTACACCTCGATGATATCTCCCCTCATTCTACGTCTCTCCAGAGAGTGGAGATTCAATGCTCTAAGTCGATCTTCATACGGGAGATTTCTTATACTGTAAATCATTTTAGTCATTCTTCTTTGTATGTTCTCCAATGAATCTATATCCATCCTGTAGTAAGGAGACCAAAACTGAGCTGCATAATTCAAATGAGGTCTCACTAGTGATGTATAGAGCTGTAAAATAACTTTTGGACTTCTGTTGCTTATACTTCTTGAAATAAATCCTAGTAATCTGTTAGCCTTATTGCGCACACTTAGGCACTGTTGTCTTGGCTTTAGATTTCTGCTTACCATGACTCCCAAGTCTTTTTCACATTCTGTATGATCAAGCTCAACTTCACCTAGTTTATAAATTCGAGGGATATTTTCATTACCAACGACTAGCACCTTACACTTGTCCACATTGAACTTCATCTGCCACTTTTCAGACCAAGACATTAATTTATCCAAATCCTCCTGGAGTTCATTGGTATCCTCCTCAGAATGAATTATACAGCCTATTTTTGTATCATCAGCAAATTTACTCATGTCACTTGCAATTCCTTCATCAAGGTCATTTATGTAAATTATGAACAACAATGGGCCCAAAACTGATCCTTGTGGAACGCCACTGGTGACAAATCCCCATTCAGATTTGACCCCATTAATGGAAACTCTCTGCTTTCTATTGGTAAGCCATGCCTCTATCCATGCTAGAACTTTACCTCCTATACCATGAGCTGCCACCTTTCTTAAGAGTCTCTTGTGAGGTACTCTATCGAAGGCCTTACTGAAATACAAGTAAACTATATCATATTCTTTATCACTGTCTACTGCCTCAAATGTTTTATTGAAAAACGTCAGTAAATTTGTCAGACAGGAACGACCTCTCGTAAACCCATGCTGAGATTCATTAATCAAATTATGTTCTTCAAGGTGACTTCTGATAATATCAGCTATAATTGATTCTAATAATTTGCCTACTATAGACGTGAGGCTTATTGGACGGTAATTTGATGGACTGGACTTATCCCCTGATTTGAATATAGGAACTACATTAGCTATCTTCCACATCTCTGACACAACACCAGTTAGGATGGACGTGTTAAACACATTCGTTAATGGCTGACTAAGTTCCATCTTGCATTCTTTAAGTACCCTGGAAAACAACTCGTCGCGTCCTGGGGACTTATTTTGCTTCAGTTTATCTATCTGTTTGATAACCATATCCCTCGTGACAGTAATATTAGTTAATTTGAATTCTTCAGGAACTGAATAATTGTTAATTTCTGGAATCTCATTTACGTCTTCTTGTGTAAAGACTGACAAAAATAGTCATTAAATAGAGAACACATTTCCAGTTCGTTATCCGTCAGCTGTCCATTCCCAATTTTCAGAGGTCCTACCTTTTCCCTCACCTTCGTCCTGTACACTTGAAAGAACCCTTTTGGATTAGTCTTTGATTCATTAGCAACCTTAATCTCATAGTCACGTTTAGCCTTTCTAATCCCCTTTTACTTCTTTTCAACTGAACATATTGGTCAATAAGGTTAACATCTCCTCTTTTGATGCGCCTATAAATTCCTCTTTTCTCCCCTAATAGATGTTTTAGCCTCCTGTTAATCCATTTGGGATCATTATTATTTGACCTAAATTCTCTCTGGGGAATAAACATACTCTGTGCACGTTGTACATTATTAAGAAAAAAATCATAAAGGCAGATCCCATCGTAATCGTTAGCTAGATTACCCCAGTCGAGATTAGACAGGTGTTCCCTAAGTCCAATATAATCGGCAGAACGAAAATCAGGAACTTTTACCGTATTATCCCTATTCTCGTACTCCCATGCAATATTAAAGGTAATGGATTTGTGATCACTAGCTCCAAGCTCTTCAGTGATCTCCAGATTATTTACAAGAGTTTCTTTATTTGACAAGACTAGGTCGAGCAAATTATTACCTCTGGTAGGCTCCGTCACACACTGCTTCAGAAAACAGTCCTGAACTACTTCCATAAAGTCACTGGACTCCAGATTACCGGTCAAAGAAGTCCAGTCAATATGACTAAAGTTAAAATCCCCTACTATCACTACGTTATTGTGCCTAGAAGCCCTAACAATTTCGTCCCAAAGAAGTCTCCCTCTATCGTGATCCAAGCCTGGAGGTCGGTATATTACACCTAGAATCAGTTTTTCTTGACCTTCTAGAAACTCTACCCAAACAGATTCTGTTAATGATCCATCTATTTTTAGGCCTGTTTTTATGCAGCAATTTATATTTTCTCGTACATACAATGCAACTCCACCCCCTTTCCCATTATATCTATCTACATGGAACAACTTAAACCCCTGAATATGACACTCAGCAATCATATCCCGACTCTTGGTATTATACCATGTTTCAGTTATTGCAATGACATCAAAGTTCCCAGCACATGCTACCAAACGTAATTCGGTAATTTTATTTCTGGCGCTTCGACAGTTAGTATAAAATACATTGATATGTATCTTCTTGTGAACCTTTTTCAACTTTTGTTTTACACAATTTTTGTTACTATCATTACCCTGTGTCACTCGATTACTGTTATTGTTATGATTTATGATATCAAAGCCTGAATCAATATTTTGGCCCTCATTATTTACCATTCCTAAACCCATACCTCTAACTAATCCTAGTTTAAAGCCCTAACAACATCCTCAACTGAGCTAGAGAAATCCTACACCTTCCCTGGATAAGTGAACCCCATCCCTGGCATACATGTCATTTCGGCCATAGAAGTGGTCCCAGTTGTCAATGAATGGGACTGCATTATCCTTACAGTGTTTGTCCAGCCAGCAATTTATACCAATCGCTCTGGACAGCCATTCATTTCCAACACCCCTTCTTGGCAAATGCCACATATAACAGGGCTCCTCCCTTCTTCCTAATGATGTCTATTGCTGCCTTATACCTACTAACTAAATCCTCACTTCTACGCTTGGATACATCATTTCCTCCAGCACTGAGGCAGATAATAGGATTGATCCCATTACCATGCATGATGTTGTCAAGCCGGCTAACAATGTCTTCCATCCCAGCCCCAGGAAAGCAAACCCTCTGTCTCCTACTCCTATCTGTCAAGCAGAAGGCCCTATCCATATATCTAACTTGGCTATCCCCAACAACAACAATGTTTTTACCTTCCTTGGTACAGTTCGTCGTGACGTTCCCAGTAGTCGACTCACATTCGTCTGGTAGCACAGAAAAGGAGTTCGAAGTTTCCACAGCAGTCTCTTTCTTCTTCGTCGTTACTACCTCTCCATTCGTCTTCTTGATCTTCAACTTCGTCCCATGCTGTCCGGCCACTGCCCAGGTTCCCTTCTTGACCTGAGGACTCACAACAGGAGGACTACTACGAATCCCCTTGTTTTCCTCCGTCAATCGCCGTATCTCAAGCTTCGCTACCCTCAATTCCTCCTTAAGCTGCTGGTAAAGTTGCTCAATAGGGGGCATCTTGATTCAGTCCACAGGGAGTACACTAGACACGTCTTCACTGAGCTAAGAACAGGTCACCACTTAGCTAAGAACAGGTGAACCTTCAGCCTCCTAATTTCCTCCTGGAGAAGCAGGACCTCACTCTCACTTCCAAACCCATTGAGGTGAACCTTCAGCCTCCTAAATTCAACCTGGAGAAGCAGGACCTCCTCCTTCAGCACTCCAACCTCACTTAACAAGAACTCATCTAAAATTAAGTCCTTTCTAAAATTTTCTCTTATACGTTTAAAGATATATTTTTTTCATTTATGTTAATGTAAGAATTTATAATTTTGTACCAAGAGAAACTTTGAAAACCTACCTAACCTTATTACAACAAGCGCAATTTAATTTAGCCTAACCCAACTAAATATATTTTAGATACGTTAACATTAATTAAATAATAAACAAACACAATGATATATATTTTTTTTTGTTATGTTCAGAATGATTTTGGCGAAATTATTGCATACACAAATTTTCACTTGTCTTATATGGCAAGGTGAGCGTTGCTATTTAAGCCAAAATCACAAGTTTTACCTAATCGGACGACATATATATATATATATATATATATATATATATATATATATATATATATATATATATATATATATATATATATATATATATATATATATATATATATATATATATATATATAATATATATATATATATATATATATATATATATATATATACTAAATTAAGTCCTTTCTAAAAGTCTCTGTTATACGTTTAAATATATATTTTTTCATTTATGTTAATGTAAGAATTTATAATTTTGTACCAAGAGAAACTTTGAAAACCTACCTAAACTGATTACAACAAGCGCAATTTAATTTAGCCTAACCCAACTAAATATATTTTAGATACGTTAACATTAATTTAATAACAAACAAACACAATGAAATATATTTTTTTCGTTATGTTCAGAATGATTTTGACGAAATTATTGCATACACAAATTTTCACTTGTCTTATATGGCAAGGTGAGCGTTGCTATTTAAGCCAAAATCGCAAGTTTTACCTAATCGGCACGACATATATATATATATATATATATATATATATATATATATATATATATATATATATATATGTCGTGCCGATTAGGTAAACCTGCTATTTTGGCTTAAATAGCAGACCTGCCATATAAAAGTCAAAATTTGTGTTGCATATTTCGCCAAAATCATTCTGAATATAATGAAAAAATATAATTCATTGTGTTTGTTTATTATAAATAAATATAACGTATCTAAAATATTTTAGTTGTAAAATAATTGCGTTTGTAATAAGGTTGGTTTCAGTTTTTGGTCAAAATAAATTCTCATTAAATAATGAAAAAAATATTTTAAAAAAAAAAAATTTTAGTAAGAATTAATTTAGATAGTTCTTGTAATTGACCAGTTTTACATATCGGCCAATAATATATATATATATATATATATATATATATATATATGTCGTGCCGATTAGGTAAAACGGTCAATGAAGAACTCATTTAAAATTAAGTCCTTTCAAAATTTTCTTATACGTTTAAAGATATATTTTTTCATTTATGTTAATGTAGAATTTAAAATTTTGTACCAAGAGAAACTTTGAAAACCTACCTAACCTTATTACAACAAAGGAATTTAATTTAGTCTAACCAACTAAGTATATTTTAGATACGTTAACATTAATTTAATAATAAACAAACACAATGAAATATATATTTTTCGTTATGTTCAGAATGATTTTAGAAGGAATTATTGCATACACAAATTTTCACTTGTCTTATATGGCAATGAGCGTTGCTATTTAAGCCAAAATCATAGTTTTACCTAATCGGACAATATATATATATATATATATATATATATATATATATATATATATATATATATATGTGTGTGTGTGTTCACCTAATTGTTCTCACTTGTTTGTGGTTGCAGGGGTTGAGACTCAGCTCCTGGCCCCGTCAATTCGCTGATCGCTTTATCATACCTCGTTTTAAAGCAATGTATGGTTCGTACCTTCACTATCTCACTTGCCAGACTATTCCACTTCCTGACAACTCTGTTACTGAAGAAATACTTCCTAACATACCTTTGACTCATCTGAGTCTTCAACTTCCAATTGTGACCCCTTGTTTCTGTGTCCCATCTCTGGAACATCCTGTCTCTGTCCACGTTAACTATTCTTCGCAGTATTTTGTATGTCGTTATCATGTCTCCACTAACCCTCCTGTCCTCCAGTGT